>CAUYON010021845.1:0-10478 GCA_963573935.1 Arctocebus calabarensis | reverse complement strand
CGCCTCCTCCGCTCGTCCTAGCTCCGGAACACGGCTCTCTGTAATCGAGATTTTACTCTTTTTCTCCTGGTTAGGTTAGCCAAACGTTTATCTATTTTATTGACCTTTTCAAAAAACCAACTTTTTGATTTATTGATCTGTTGTATAATCCTTTTGTCTTCAATTTCTTTTAATTCTGCTCTAATTTTGGTTATTTCTTTTCTTCAGGTGGGTTTGGGACTGGAATGTTTTTCCTTTTCCAGTTGCTTAATATGTCCTATTAAGTTTTTAACTTCCTCTCTTACCATTCTCTTGAGGAAAGCTTGCAGTGCTATAAATTTCCCTCTTGGGAATGCCTTTGTGGTTTCCCAGAGGTTCTGATAATTCATCTCTTCATTATCATTTTGTTCTAAATATTTGATAATTTCCTTCTTAATCTCATCTATGACCCATCTATCATTCAGCTTAAGGTTATTTAGCTTCCATGTTTTTGTATGAGTGTGTATACTCTTGTTGTTACTGAGTTCCACACTTATTCCATGATGGTCTGAGAAGATGCAAGGAATAATTTCTATTCTTTTAAATTTGCTGAGGTTAGATCTGTGACCTAAGATGTGATCAATTTTGGAGTATGTTCCATGGACTGAGGAGAAGAACGTATATTCAGTTTTGTTAGGATGAAATGTTGTGTAGATGTCTGTTAAATCCAATTGTTGAATGGTTAAGTTTAAGTCTAAAATTTCTTTGCTTAGCTTCTTACTGGAGGATCTATCTAACACTGCCAAAGGAGTGTTAAAATCTCCAACTATTATGGTGCTGGAGGAAATCAAGTTGCTCATGTCTGTTAGAGCCTCTCTTATAAATTGAGGCACATTCTGGTTGGGTGCATAAATGTTAATAATTGAAATCTCATCATGTTGAGTGTTATAATTAACAAATATGAAGTGACCATCCTTATCTTTCCTTACTTTTGTTGGTTTAAAGCCTATTGTACTAGCAAATAAAATTGCAACACCTGCTTTTTTCTGATTTCCATTTGCCTGAAATATAGCAATATTTTTTTCTTTTAAGGTAAGATGAGATTCTTGTATGCAGCAGGTATCTGGCCTGAGTTTTGTATCCAGTCAGCCAACCTGTGCCTCTTTAGAGGATAATTTAAGCCATTCACATTAATTGTAAATATTGATAAGCCTATGATTATTTTACACCATTTGGTGAGATGAGCAGATATGGTGAAGTTGGGTTGGGGGCTCCTGGAGTAGTGATTAACTATCCCTTTGCCCAAGAGCTGGGACTGGTGTCTGTATCTTTTCCCCTAGAGCTGTGGAAAGGACCCGTACAGTGCTACAGCCTGAGACACTGGGGATCTGCTTGGTGTGGTGGGGTTAAGTGTCTCTGTCTTGTTTTCAGCTGGTCTCTGTCCTACCCTAATGAATCTGTTACACTGGGTTGAAGTCTCAGCTGTGGAGATATACCAGTAATTAAGTCACCCTGCCTCCCACAGGGAACAAGTCGAAAAGGAAAATAAAACCTTCCCACAACTACACACCCAGGGTACCACTTTGGATGGTCCTCAGGTGATTAGCCCAGTTCGAGATATCCAAATCAACTGTCCCAGTTAGCACCCGGTCTTAAGTGGGAGAGTTCAAAATGTCTCCAGCAACTAGATAGCAAGGGTCTGCTGGCAGCTTGAGTATGACTCACTCTGGTGCTCCAAGGAGTCAAAAGGACTCACCCAGCAAACGAATTAGTCTGGGAAGGTTGATGCCTTCTTCTCTACCTTGCTCCTCTGTCACACCCAGTGACTGGTAATCCCACAGGACTGTGACCCAGTTCCTGCCAATGAGCAGATGCTCCAGTGGTTTGCACCTGCCTGAGTCACAGGGAGATCTATGTCTCCTTGGCATGGCTGCTGCACTCTGCCACCAACCGGCAGGGTAAGTTGAGGCCTTACAATGTTGGGTGCTTAACGGAAGGTGGGGCTGTTCAATCACTTCCAGCCCTGCCCCTGATTGATATTGCTAACACTTATATTTTTGCAGAATTTGTGTTTCTGTTCTGGCTATATTCCCCTGAGGACCAGGCACTTTTTAAGTTCACAGAAACTGCAACTCAGCCCTGGTCTGTGCTGGCACATCTGTCTCCACTACACCCAGCTCTCAGTTCCTGCCTCTCCCTGTCTGCTTTTGTCTCAGCTATGATGCCTTGGGGGCTGGGTCCTTCTTAGGCTCAGTAAAGCAGTCCTTCTGCCTCAGTTCCACCCTGGAAGTATGCTGTCTCTGCATGCGTGTATTCTAGTCTCTGTCTCTGCTGCGCTCCGCCCAGATAGGTACCATCTCAGGCATACCCTTTGCTCATGGGGCCTGTGTTTCCATCCCAGATCTGTTCTGCCAGTGGCTGCCACCAGAGAAGATGCTTGGCTTTCTATGGTTGCCCAGAGAGGTTCGTAATCTCTGTCCAAAATATCCCCAGGGGTGTGAGGCCTATTGTCCTCGCTGTTGCTGCTGCCACAGGGCACTGCCTCTCTCTCTCCCGTATAGTTCCCTCAGTCCACCGTCTTCTCCTTACACCCATGTCACACAATCAGCACAGACCTATAAAAGCCCACACCTTGTCCACCCCTCTTGAGAAAATGCCCAAGATTCTGGACTCCATGGGGGACAGGCTTCCAGACCTTGGGGTAAGAGTAGAGGTGAGTACTGGAAATTCAGAATTGCAGGTAGAGAATACAAACAGTTTTATACAGTTTTATGCCTGGTGGGAGAGTGCCATGCTACACTAGTAGGTTCTTTCTGGGGAAGGAGTTCTGGTTTTTAGAGGGTCTCTTCCATGGGATAACATAGGAGGATATCTGAACTCTGCTCACGTATTTGTGGAAAGTATACTGTGAGCCATTCTCATGGGGGAGGGGACTCCTCTCTGCTTGGTGATGGATTTTGTAACTATTGTTTGTTTCCTTGGGGTCTCAGCTCACCTCAGCAGGGCTGATGTGCGTTCTTCAACCTTCTCTCTTGGTTCAGCTCTAAACTATCAGCCTACTTGCTAAACTTTTGTCCTTTAATTCTCCTTCTACACAGGAGCCTCTGTGGAATGCTGGATCCAGTTGGCCATCTTGCCTCCACCCCTGAGAATTTCCTTCTTGAGACAGTTTCATTTGGTTGCCTAGGCTGGAGCACAATGGCATGAGCATAGCTCACTTAAACTTCAAACTCCTAGTCTCAAATAATCCTCCTGCCTCGCCTTGGCCTCCCAAAGTGTTGGGATTACAGGAGTAATTTCCTATCAAGCAAGGTTGGGAAATTCTTTGTTATCACATTTGGTAATTGATACTCAATTTTATAGAGCAGGAAACAATCTTACAGAAATTAGGAAACCAGAGAGGGCAAATCAAGATGGCAAAGCAGGATTGTTCAGCTGAGCTCTCCTAGAATGACTGAGGGAAAAGTGAGAACCCAGCATTACCTGATGCAGGGACCTAATCCAGAGTCATAGCTCAGGGAGCATAGCGAGGAGATAGTGAGCTGGTTACAGAGTATGATCCCCAGCACTGGAAATCTGAAGAATTAGGCAAGTGACAGCGACCAGCTGGGATAGGGTGCCCCTCAACCCCAGAGGTCCAGGATGGGAGAAAGCCTTTTGAGAGTTTTCAGTAGTTGGGGGAAACCATGCTTTGAGTGGAAAGCTTCAAAGAGTGGGCAGACTTGAACAGTATACAGGAAACAGATCTGAACGCTGGTTGGAATGGATTTGCCATAGGGTTTGGTGACTGCTGAGGCAGCCACATTGAGAAGGTCTCTGATACTGGGGGCTGCCATTGTGGGAAGGTTGTGAGAAGGTCTTAGCAGGGGCCTAAAGTATGGCCATCTTAATTCTGCCTGCCAGGATTAGAACTACACTCTCGGGATAAGCTGAGGGACTCCCGCACCCAATGGGAACTAGAGTCAGGGGTGCTATGAGAAGGATTCTTGTGAGCTTTAGGATCCCAACCTGGAAAGGTCTGAATGACGATGAAACAGCTAGGTGATCACTGAAGCAACTAAGTTTGGATTAAGGACCATAGAGGTTGCAGGCTGTGCTCTTTGTCTCCTAAAAACCCACAGCGCCACCTGGTGTCCCTGAGACAACATACTGTCATCAATAGCAAGGATTTCTGTTTGAAACAATGGAGGCAGTGAGAAGGAAAAAGGAGGACAAGGAGGTGAACATGAAGAGGAAACAGAAAAATTTGCCAAACAGGTTGGGCGTGGTGGCTCATGCCTGTAATCCTAGCAAACTGGGAGGACGAGGTGGGTCGATTGCCTGAGCTCACAGGTTTGAGACCAGTCGGAGACAGAGCGAGACCTTGTCTCTAAAAATAGCCAGGTGTTGCAGTGGGCGCCTGTAGTCCCAGCTACTTGGGAGGCTGAAGCAAGAGAATCGCTTGAGCCCAAGAGTTGGAGGTTGCTATGAGTATGATGCCACAGCAATCTACAGAGGGTGACAAAGTGAGACTCTGCCTCAATAACAATAAAAAATTTGGGCAATGTTAGAAACCAAAACAGAGGAACCACATGAGATATCACCTAACCCCAGTGAGTACAGCCCATATCACAAAATCTCAAGTCTGCAGATGCTGTTGTAGAGATGGAGAGATGGGAACACTTTTGCACTGCTGGTGGGACTTTTTGGAAGTATGAAGAATACTCAGAGAACTCAAATTAGACCTCCCTTTGATCCTGCAATCTCATTACCAGGCATCTACCCAGGAGAAAAAAAAATCCTTTTATCATAAGGACATTTGCACTAGACTATTTACTGTAGCTCAATTTATAACTGCCCAAATGTGGAAACAACCTAAATGCCCACCAACCCAGGAATAGATTAATAAGCTGTGATATGTGTATACCATGGAATACTATTCAGCCATTAAATGAAATGGAGACTCTACATCTTTTGTATTTATTTATTTATTTATTTTTTGAGACAGAGTCTCAAGCCATCACCCTGGGTAGAGTGCCGTGGCATCACAGCTCACAGCAACCTCCAATTCCTGGGCTCAAGCGAGTCTCCTGCCTTTGCCTTCCAAGTAGCTGGGACTACAGGCGCCCACCACAACGCCTGGCTAATTTTTGATTGCAGCCATCATTGTTGTTTGGTAGGCCCAGGCTGGATTCGAACCTGCCAGCTCAGGTGTACGTGGCTGGCGCCTTAGCCTGTTGAGCCACAGGCTTGAGCCACATCTTTTGTATTAACCTGGATGGAGGAGGAACATCTTCTTAGTAAAGAACATTTTCTTCTTAGTAAAGCATCATGAGAATGGAGAAGCAAGAATCCAATGTATTCTATTCTAATATAAAGGCAGCAGATGAGCTAATACAAGGGTGGGGGTATGGGAATAAGCAAGTAGGGAGAGGGGAGGAGAGTGGGGAATGGAGGGTCACGGTGTGTGACATACCTCTTGGGGGTGGGATATAATCATAAGAGAGATTTTATCTACCAAATGCAATCAGTGTAACCTAATTATTTGTGCCCTTGATGAATTCCAAAGTAAAAAAAAATATTAAAGTGGGGAAAAAATAGAAATTA
This sequence comes from Arctocebus calabarensis, assembly GCA_963573935.1. NCBI lineage: Eukaryota > Metazoa > Chordata > Mammalia > Primates > Lorisidae > Arctocebus > Arctocebus calabarensis. The sequence continues at coordinate 4,934 of CAUYON010021845.1, read as the reverse complement.
GGAAACCAGCCCTAATCAGACAGCTACAGTATAAAGTGAAAAAGATAAGAAGTATTTATTTTAACCACACGCATTTTTAAATTTAAGATGCAAAAGTCCAAAATAAACCCTTTGGCATATTTACTACAATAAATTCTATGGTCACTCTAATGTTAATACCAAATGGTTAAAATCAATTTGCCTGTCTGGCTTGGTTATTCATTCATTTCTTTATCACAACAGGATCTCATATGTTGTAAGTAAACATATGTATGTTGTAAACAGGGGTATGCAGTATACAGGTGTAAGGAACAGTTAAGACCATCACAGGGCGACATTCCCATGGTGTCTTTCAAAAGGGCTTATTGCTCTCTTTCCAGATATTCCCTGGCATTTTTGTGACTCATTTTTGCTTACACTTGGCTAGTTATTAACAGGTTAATAAATAGAAGCTTATAAATAGTGACCTCACTCTTAAGGCATTTATATTGTGAAAGGGTTCTTGGATGTGCAAAAAAACCTTCAAGGAATTAAAGCTAAAATCATAGTCCAACAAGTGATACAACAGGTATTTTTAGAGGGTAGGGGTAACACTATCTTCATTTTCCTTTAAATATTACTAATAATAATTGTAAAATTTAGCTGCATCCATAGCAGCTACAAATATCTCCTGTTTTACCTTAGGAAACAGTTAAGGCAAAATCTACTCTATCATTTCAGCCCAGACACTTCAGGTTTTCCAAAATTACCTAAATTCATTAACTTTGATTTGTAGTTTTAACTTAAACTGAATTACCCTTAAAATACTTCTTGCAGAAGTCTCCCTATTATGGGAATGATAATACTCATTGTAGGGCGGCACCTGTGGCTCAGTGGGTAGGGTGCTGGCCCCATATCCCGAGCGTGCTGGGTTCGAACCTGGCCCAGGCCAAACTGCAACAAAAAAAATAGCCAGGCGTTGCAGCTGAGCACCTGTAGTCCCAGCTACTTAGGCAGCTGAGGCAAGAGAATTGTCTAAGCCCAGGAGTTAGAGGTTGCTGTGAACTGTGATGCCACGGCACTCTACCAAGGGCGATAAAAGTGAGACTCTGGGCTTGGTGCCTGTGGCTCAATGGGCTAAGGCGCCAGCCATGTACACCTGAACTGGTGTGTTTGAATCCCTGGGCCTGCCAAACAACATGATGGCTGAAACCAAAAAATGGCCGGGTGCGGGGGCGCCAATAGTCCCAGCTACTTGGGAAGCAGAGGCAGAGACTCACTTGAGCCCAGGAATTGGAGGTTGCTATGAGCTGTGATGCCACAACATTCTCTCCAGGGTGACAGATTGAGGCTCTTTCTCAAAATAAATAAATAAATAATTAATTTAAAAAAAAAAGTGAGACTGTATCTCAAAAACAAACAAACAAATAACCCCCCCCCAAAACTCACTATAAAATTGTTAAGAGATATAGAAAATAATTTTTTAAACACCTAAAATCACTCATAATTGAGGAATTCAGTATAACTATTACCAAAATTTTAGTATTTTTCTTAGTAAGACTGACAATTATATAATTAGAAGCTGAAGTTTCAGAGTTTACTATGTGCCAGGCACTCGGTGCTTTATTTATATTATATTACTGGTTCTTTACAACATGGCTTCAAGGCTGGTAGTATTAGCATTCTTACTGTACTGATAAAGAAACCTAGGCTCAAATAGCTTATGTAACTTTGCCCACAGATACACTATTACTAAGTGGTAGAGCCAGTATTCAAAATCACTTTGTCCTATCCAGGACCTGTACTCTACTATACCAGAATGCCCATTGTTCTTTTATTCCTTGTTTATGTATGGTGACTATAATCTATTTGACATTCTCCTCTGGGTTCTCCTCAAATCTCCAATCTCCAAGTAGTAGAAAATCTCAAGCCCTAGTTCTTTATCTTTGCTATCTAAACTCAGCTTTGAGATCTCCTGAATTATCTTAAATAGCACTTACATGCTGAAGACTCTTAAATTTATATCTCTAATGTTTAAGGATTTCTCAAGATAACAAAGAATGAGACTACCTCTAAGTTTCAAAGAATGAGACAGTAGAGAGAAAAAGGATGGAACCAAATGAGAGGGTGGTAGAATTAACCTCTGCAGGTAAGGAACATTATTCCAATTAGAAAGGTCAGGAGAGGATGTAGGCAAGTTCTCAGGCAATGAGGGAGGGATATGAAGAACTCCTTGGCTTATGGCCTTAATTTGCAAAATTAAAAATAGGTAAAATCAGCTTGGCGCCTGTGGCTCAATGGGATAAGGTGCCAGCCATGTACACCTGAGCTGGCAGGTTCGACCCAGCCTGGGTCTGCCAAACAACAATGATGGCTGCAACCAAAAAAAAAAAAAATGGCCAGGATCGAATCCAGCCTGGGTCTGCCAAACAACAATCATGGCTACAACCAAAAAAAAAAAAAATGGCCAGGAGTTGTGGCGGGCACCTGTAGTCCCAGCTACTTGGGAGGCAGAAGCAGGAGACTCGCTTGAGCCCAGGAATTGGAGGTTGCTGTGAGCTGTGATGCTACGGCACTCTCTCCAGGGTGACAGCTTGAGGCTCTGTTTCAAAAAAAAAGAAAAAAAATAAAGGTAAAATCATATCATAAAAGAAAAGATGTTATAAGAGGGACTTTACCTAACAAATGTAATCAGTGTAACCTGGTTCTTTGTACCCTGAATGAATTCCAACAATTAAAAAAGGAAGGATGTGATACAACAAACAGAAAAAAGCAAAAGTTCAGAAAAGCTGATAAAGGAATGTGAGAAAGCTAATTAATATAGATGATTTTGTGAATCTAGCTGAAGCTGAAGACTATAAATTTGGTGGCTACAGGTGGAGGAGCTAAGATGGCAGTCTGTAGCCAGCTTTCCGCAGAGGTTCCCATCCAGAAGGAGAGTTAAAGGACAGAAACTTGGCAAGAAAGCCGATGGTTTGCATCTGAACCAAAACAAAAGGTTGAAGAAAGCTCATCAACCCTGCTGGGGCAACTTGAGACCCCCGAGGACACAAGCAAAAAGGTACAGAGCACAAGCAGACGGGAGTCCCCTCCCCCATGAGAGCGGCTCACAGTATACTCCATACCTCCACACAAACAAGTGAGCAGAATTCAGATGTCCTCCCACTCTACCCCCATGGGAGAGACCCTCGAAAAACCAGACCTCCTTCCCCTACTAGGGTGCTGCGGCACTCTCCAGCCAGGCATAACACTGCATAAAACTGTATATATTCTCTACCTGCAAGTTTGAGTTCCTGGTATTACCCTCTACTCTCATCCCAAGGTCTGGAGGCCTGTCCCCAACAGAGTCCAGATTCTTCGAGATTTTCTCGAAGGGTGTGGATGGGGTGCGGACTATTGCTGATCTGTGCTGATTTTCCGGCTCGGGAGTGATGGAAGGAAAGTGAGCCAAGAGGAGGCCCAGCTGGAAAGAAGGTCCCCTGAGGCACGAAACAGCAAGCGCAGCAGAACAATAGCAGGAGGGCTTGCACCGCTGGGGATGTTTTGAGGAGATACTCCCAGTCATCTGGGCGGCCAGGGGAAGCAGGCAGCTTCTTCGGTGGTAGCCACCGGCACAGTGGACCAGCAACCAATGCACATAAAGGGATATGCCTGAGGTGGTACCACCAGGACAGCGTGCAAGGATTAGAATACGTGCAGAGTCAGCTGACAACCAGAGCAGAGGCTGCATTGCTTACCTTCAGACTGACCTGGCCCTCAGGGAAAGAAAGCTGAGACAAAGGGCTGGAACTCACAGACTGAGTCAGACCTATTTGCAGCCCCAGTCTGATCAGGGAAAATAGCCTTGACAGAAATAAATTCCGCGAACTTGTTCTGTTCTAGCAGTAACATCAATCAAGGACAGGGCTGGAACTGAGTGAATCACCCCAGCCCCTATCAAGTACCCAGGTTGTCAAACCTCACCTCCTCCTGCCAAACAGTGACAGGGAGTAACGGACTGGTTGAGGAGCCACAGACCTCACTGTGACCCAGGCAGGATTAAAGCTCTGGAGCATCTGCTCATTGGAGGAAACTGGTTCACAACCGTTACCACAGACTGGGTGTGACAGAGAGGCAAGGTGGGGGAGGCATTCACTTTCCCAGACTAATCTACTTGCTGGAGGTGGGGGGGATCCTCCTGAGCTCACAGAGCACTGGTGTGAGTTATACTAGAGCTTCCAGCAGATCCCTGCTATCTAAAGTAACAGATTCTCTAGGGTAAGACAAAGACCAGCTGAAAATAAGACAGAGCCAATTAACCCCACCACACCAAGAAGGTCCCCAGTTTCGCAAGCAGTAGCACTCTATGGGTCCTTGGCAAACACTAGAGGAAAAGGTACAGACACCAGTCCCAGCTTTCAAGCAAAGGACTGGTCAATCACTACTCTTAGAACTCCCAGCCCAAATTGTCCTTATCTACTCATCCAGCCAAATGGTGTAAAATTAATCATGAGGCAGAATCAACGGAAAAGCTCTGGAAACATGAACAACCAGAGTAGGTCAACCCCACCAAGGAACAATATGGCAGACACAAGTGAGGATCTTATGCATAAACGGATGGCTGAGATGTCAGAAACCGAATTCAGAATTTGGATTGCAAACAAGATCAATAAAATAGAGGAAAAGTTGGATTTAGAAATTCAGGGTGCACTTCAAAAATTGTCTCAAGAAGTGAAGGAATTCAAAGACCAAATGACCAAAGATTTTGACACATTGAGACAAGGAATTGCAGCCCTCAAAGATCTGTGAAACAAAGAAGAATCCCTCAGCAACAGAATGGAGCAAGCAGAAGAAAGGATTTCTGACATGGAAGACAAAGCTTTCGAATGCTCCCAAACTGACAAAGAGGTAGAGAAATGGAAGGCAAAAACAGATCATTCTCTCAGACAGCTCTGGGATAACTTGAAGAAAACCAACATTCGCCTTATAGGGATACT
>CAUYON010021843.1:0-51450 GCA_963573935.1 Arctocebus calabarensis | reverse complement strand
TATTTTCCCATTTCAATAATTCATAGATTTATGGAATTTTAGAGTTGAAAGGAAGTTGAAGGTTTTGTAGGTCTAATCATGATTTTTAAATTTTGATTTTGGCTTTTAGGGATAGGTGGCTGCTCATTCCCTGCGCCTCCTTGCTTGGGCTCCATTTCTTCCCCAGATCCTCTGCAAAATGTAGTTCAGTTGGCAACAAAGTATCCATTTGATCCCCAGCAGGCAAGCTCCGGATTCCCCTTTCCGGGCAATGTTACGCAGGCAATGTTACGTGTGGTCAGTGCTTGGTGGGTCTGGAGTGCTCTGCCTAAGATCTGCGGGCTGTACCCTGGTGGGGTACGAGCAGCCCCCCAGCACCCTGTGTGCCCCTCAGCCTGGAGGAGCTGTGACCCTTCCCTGTTCCCCTGAAGCATCAGTAAATAGAAAGGTGCCCATGCTGGAATACCTCTAACTTGGTCATGGATACTCTTTATTATGTATATAGAAATACAATGTGTAAATGTTATGTAAAAAGATAATTATATAATACCTAATTTGCTAGGTGACCCTATGGTATTCAGTTACAAATGTTTGCATTGCATTGCTTTCTACTTATTCATTACTTTAGCCAATAAATGTTTCCTGAACCTCTAAAAAAAAAAAAAAAAGAGTTTCAATGTTTGCATGCACACATATACAAATGTCATGTAACCTGAAAAAAAAAAAAACTAGGAGGCCATCTCCATTTTACGGGGGAGAAAACTGTTCCACAAAAAGCTTAATTAATTTGCCTATAGCCCACACAGTTCAAAGAGGACTAGCCAGGTTTTAAACCTGTTTAGCGCTCCAGAATCTGTGTTAGTTACTGAGCTGTACTATTTCTCAAACACAGAGTTAGGCTAAAAAACTGACTTTTAAAAGTGTAAAAGCTTGAAGAGATTATTAAGAGGACAATAGTAATAATAGTCATAAAAGAAACATAGAAACACAAAGTAAAGAAAAGCATAAAACCATGGTCCTCTGGGCTCTGGGTTTGGAAGTATATACCCTGGTCATTCAGCTTCTGTAAAACAACAAACTGAAAGAATTTTGTGCCAGATGGGAGATAAAAGCTAACTTATTGCTAATACCATGGCTTGTGTAAGATTTCCTGACAAAACAAAGCTCACAAAAGTTGCTGGCTAATGCTGTTTGAAGCTATAATTTTTATGAACCTACACATTTAAGGAATCTGGAGTTAATATACATTCTTACAACTTGGACCAGAACCAAGTAACACGCTCAGTGACTAGAGCTGTAATTTTAATGTCAGAGTCAGCTTTCCTCTATCACAAATGTAATTTATCCCACGAGACTCGGAGGCTATTGACAAGGGATACTTGGGACCAAAGAAATAAATGTAATACCAAAAGTTGTGGAAAGGTAAGCACAAAAGAGAACAGAGATAAAGAAAAGGAAAAGAGAGTATCAGTTCATTCTTTTAATTACTCTTTTGAGTAATTAACATAAAGAGATATAAAACTAATAAAGATAGTCAATAACTGAAAGATGAAAGAAATATGTATAGGTTAATGCTATGACTGAAAGAAAAGGAATTTGAAGAGCTAAAATTAACTATACAAACAGGAATGAAAGAAAAACAGTCTAAAATGACTTGAGAAAACAAAGACAATGTTAGCTATTTATGAAAAAGACTATGTAGTCTAGACAAAGTTGAGAAGAGAGTTAATGAATAGGAAGATTACAATTTGGGAAGCTTAGTTAGATGGCCGACATAAGGGATAAAAAATGAAAGCAAGTAAACCACTGACTTGAGGGTGGTGGTAAAGTTGTGTATTCCACTAATATGTCTAATAAACTCTACAACAGAGATAAGTTAGACACAGGCAGAAGAGCAGTATTTGAGCATGTAATGACTGAAACTTTTCCAGACTGAAGACATGCATAATATTAAGGATAAAATTGAACTCTAGGTATTGAGAATGATGCATAAAAATAAAACCACACATAGACACAGTAAAATAAAAAATGGGGAATATTACGGATGAAGAAAATTTACTAACAAGTGAATAATGATAGATTATTTTTTAAAAAGACATTTAGGTTAATAACAAAAAGTAAACATTATAACCAGTGGAATAATATCTCCATTGTATAGGAAAAAAACTTCAATCTAAAATTGTATAATTAGCTAAATATCGCTTTGGACTAAATGCAATTTCAGTCATTCGATGACTTAATATGTTTAAAACTGAATATCTATGGAAAGAATTATTAATGATTGTATTTTACCACAAAGACAGCAAAACCTTAAGGACAGTATAGGTCAGAAGGTACAATGATAAGCACAATTATTGAAAGATCAAAAATTTTTAATCATATTTAGTTACTTCTTGACTATAAAAGAGAAAATAATCAACCAAAACTCTAACTCTAACCTGAACCTAACCTAAACCCTATTATTAATTAAATAAAACTCAGGATATTAAAAAATAAGTGAAGATTAACAGAAAACACATGTTCTTATCATGGTAATAACCATGAATATATAAATAATTTCACACACAAAGGAGATATACTTAACAATTAAAAGTAAGAGAAAAATGAAATTGCTTAAAAAATAAAGAATGCAACTTAAAAAAGATAAATTTTAAAAAGCAACAACGATAAAAAATAACCAATGCACTTAGAAAAAATGAAAATAAGGGAATAGGAATTAAATTATTAAAAACTAATTAATAAGAAGCTGATAGAATATCAATATCACAAAAATAATTTAAGTGAAAAAATCACTATTAGAGATAATTAGTAGAGAATAATAAAAGAAACACTGAACCAACAGGGTATAGCTAATAACTTTTTATATGACTACAAGTCAAGTCTCAAAATATAAAAAAGTTAGCATAACTATAAATGTAAATTATCATTTAAGATTTTAATATATACCCATTAGAGAGGGACAGATACAAAACACACAAAATATATACAAAATTTAACCAAACAAACAAAAAGCTTGATCTAAAATATAAACAAGTATTTGTCAAACACATAATGTCATAAATTATATGTACAACATATGATAGGCCACAAAATAAATCTCAAGAAATGACAAAGAAGAAATGTCCTATAGGTCCAATATTCTTAAAATGGTGCTATGAAATTGGAAACCTAAAGTTATACTAAAGTTCAAAAAAAGTTTGAAAATTAAAAGAAAAATTTATAATGTAGATTCCAAGTTAGAATTAATTCTAATGAAAGAATTTATATTTGTTAATGAAGCCAAAATCATCAAAAATGATTTCATATATTCATATATTTAAATATATGAAATATTACATTGAAGATGTTCTTTTTATAGAAATTATGAAAAGACAGAAGTAACAAAAATATGAGGGACATTTATAGAGACAAAATTAAACAAAGTTGTTAAAATAAAAAGAAATAAGATCAACAAAATCGAAGGCTGGTCTTTGACAAGAATATATAGATAGACAAATTGAAAGGTTTGCCAAAAAGAAATAATAGGAACTAGTCACAAAGAAGAAAGAAATAATAATTAAGCAAAATCAAGGAAAGAAATAAGAAAACTTAAAATATAGTAGAAGTTTAAGAAACTACACCCAAATGTTATGAAGGTCATGATGCTAATTGTGAATTCTTCAGTCAAACAGAGTTTCAAAAATAAATAAATAAATAAATAAATAAATCTATAAATCAACTATGTGTAATCTTCAAATATGCCAAATTGGTATATTGATTATTCTGAGCTGAAAACATGAATTTGAAAAGATTGTCATAAATATGATAAAGAAGAATAAAAAAGAGGAAAGCCACTAAATAAATGTAAAAAGTGCTCTTTAAGTAAGCACTAGATAGAAGAGAGCACTATTTCAAAAATACCTGAAAATCTTTTCAATGACTCTAGTAATACAATTTAATTAAGCATGTTCTAACATCAGTGGTTTCTCTGGAGTAGATCCACTTAGCCTGGCTATCCATCCCAAAATCACTCCAGGGGTTAAATGTCGCTATTTCCGTCTTTTGAACAACTGCCTCTTATTCCCTGTACTGTAGCTGGTTTCCTCATAGAAACACCCCCCCCTGGATGGAAGTAATTGTTTAAGGGGTAGGCATCTGAATCAAGTAAAAGCAAAAGAGTACTTCCTTCTATTTTTCAAACTGATACTGAGACAGATAAGCTTGTTCCTCTCTGATTAAAAGGTTTCAGAAAATGTGTAAAAAATATATATATAGGTATATATATTATATATATAAGATATATCTATATATATATACACACACACAAATATATTTTGATGTTCAGGTCCCGAGCACTAGCAGTAAAGAAACTAATAAAATTAAGAACCTTCAGGAAGTCTGGTGGCATTTGAGTTTGGGCTCCAGCCAAATATAAATGTCAGCTGCCACTGCCCTGCCTGAAATTTTGTTTTGCATCTGAATGAGTGAAGGATGTGTCATCCTCAAATATGCCAAATTGGTATATTGATCATTCTGAGCTAAAAACATTGGAGAAATTATAGTTTCAAAAAAAGGTTACAAGAACTGTCTTTCCCAGCTTGCTGCAAGCATAATATTCCTTTGGGAGAAGTGACTTCTCAGTACAAGGGCAAGAGAACAGTTCTTATCCCCAGAGAATGGAACTCAGTGCTGTGACAGGCCTGAATAAACAATCTTCCTCAACGTGACTCCTATCTTCAACTTGCTTTACATTCCACTTATATCACCTGGTGACTCCCTAGAACTGCCATGTCCATCCTCCAGGTTGGGGACTGGTACTGCTGATGGCCTTTAGGAACTGGGTGGGTCAGCAGGAGGTGAGTAGCAGCCCAGTGAGTGAAGCTTCATCTGTATTATTTATAGCCAATTCCCATCATGGGCCTTATGGCCAGAGTTCCACCTCCTGTCATATCAGGGGTGCCATTAGAACAAAAATAATTTTATGGTTGGAGGTCACCACAACATGAGAAACTATATTAAAGGGTCATGGCATTAGGAAGGTTGAGAACACTGCATTAGATTCTCATGGGAACTTGAAACCTATTATAGACTATGCCTGTGATGGATCTAGGTTGTACACTCTTTATGAGACTCTAACACTCCCCACCCTATATCCATGGAAAAATTATCTTCCCTGAAACCAGTCCCTGTTGCCAAAAAGGTTGGAGACTGCCACCCTGGAATGTACTACTGATAGTTATACTGTGTATAACTTATACACAGTTATTTAGAAACATTATCTCATTTAATCTTTCCTTTGTACTGTCATTTCTTTAAAAAATGCATTATTCCTTTTCTAAAAAATACACAATCATTGTGCTATGGCCATTTCTTTGCTCTTCTGTGGAGATCCTTATGTAAATACAAAATTAATAAAATTTGTATGCTTTTTTTCTTTTTTCTTGTTAATCTATGTTATGTCAGCTTGATTCCTAGACCCAGCCAAAGAGCCTACATAAGTAAAAAAAGAGGGCAGAGGTTATCTTTCCTTGTCTACAGGACCAATGAACACCCCAATTTTTCCTAAGTTTCTTTGGCTTTGAGTTTTTCAATTAAAATATGACGTAAATGAGGCAAGATGGCCGACTGGAGCCAGCTTTCCACAGAGGCTCCCATCCAGAAGAACAGTTAAAGGATACAAGTTTAGCAAGTAGCTGATGAGAGAATAAGCCAAGAGGGAATGTTGAAGAACACACATCAATCCTGCTGAGGTAAGCTGCAACCCCAAAGAAACAAACAATAGGTATAAAATCCATTGCCAAGTAGACAGAAGTCTCCTCTCCCATGAAAACCACTCACAGTATACTCTATACAAACAAGTGAGTGACATTCAGATCCCCTTCTATTTTATCCCACAGGAGAAACCCTCTAAAAAAACAGAACTCATTCCCTAGAGAGGACTTACAAATGTGCCATGGCACTCTCCTGCCAGGCATAAAACTGTATAAAACCATAATTCCGAACTCCCTCCACTCTCACCCTGAGGTCTGAAGGCCTGTCCCCCATGGATTCCAGATTCTTGGGCATTTTCTCAAGAGGAGTGGACAGGATGTGGGCTGTTGCTGGTCCATGCTGATACTGTGGCACAAGAGTAAGGAGAAGATGGTGAACTGAGGGAACCACATGGGAGAGGGAGAGGCAGTACCCTGGGCACAGAGCAGCAGAGGCAATGGCAGGAAAATAGGGCTCAAACCCCTGGAGTTATTTTGGAGAGATACTCCTTGCCTCTCTGGATAACCAGAGAAAGCCAAGCATCTTCTCCGGTGGCAGCCACCAGCAGAACAGATCTGGGACAGAAACACAGGCCCAGTGAGTAAAGGGTATGCCTGAGTTGGTACCAGCCTAGTATGGGCATGGCAGAGACACACCCAGAGATGGCATACTACCAGGGTGGGGCTGAGCCAGAAGGACTGCTTTAGTGAGCCTATGAAGCACTCGGCCCTCAGGGGATCATAGCTGAGACAAAGGCAGGTGGGCAGAGGCTGGAACTGACAGCTGAGTGTGAGCTCTAACTGCGCCTGCTCAACACAGACTGCAGCCAAGACAGACACGCCAGCTCCAGGCAGTGGCACAGACCAGGGCTGAGTCACGGTTTCTGTGAACTCAAACAGCGTCTGATATGCAAGGGAATATAGCCAGGACAGACACAAATTCTGTGAAAGTGTTCTGTTCTGTCAGCATTATCAATCAGGGGCAGGGATAGAACTGAGTGAAGCACCCCAGCCTCCATTAAGAACCCAAGGTTGTCAGGCCTCGGCTCCCCCTGATAGATAGTGGCAGAGAGCCCTAGGAGACAGATCTCCCTGTGACTCAGGCAGGTGCAAACCCCTGGAGCATCTGCTCATTGGAGGGAACTAGGTAACAGCCCTGAGGAGTTACCATGACTGGATGTGTCAGAGGTGCAAGGTGGGGAAGGAGACATCAACTTTCCAAGACTAATTCAATTGCTGTGTGGGTCCTTCTGACATCAAGGAGCACTGGAGCAAGTCATACTTGAGCTGCCAGCAGACACATGCTAACTAGGTGCTGGAGACCTTTTGAACAGGGCCAATCACCTGAGGACTATCCAAAGTGGTACCCTGGGTGTGTGGTTGTGGGAAGGTTTGATTTTATTTTTCCAATTGTTGCCCATGGGGGGGGTGACTTAATTGCTGGTATTTCTCCATAGCTGAGACTTCAACCCAGAGTAACTGATTCACTAGGGTAGGACAGAAACCAACTGAAAGCAAGACAGAGCCAATTAGCCCCATCACACCAAGCAAGTTTCCAGGCCATAGCACTCCAGTTTCTCAGGCCATAGCACTGTACAGGACCTTTGCAAAGCTCTAGTGGAAAAGGTACAGACACTAGTCCCAGCTCTTGGGCAAAGGGCTGGTTAAGCACTACTCCAGGAGCCCCCAACACAACTTCACCTTATCTGCTCATCTAGACAAATGGTATAAAATAATCATTTCGGAATCAGTGGAAAACCTGGTAACATGAATAACCAGAATAGATCGATCCCCCAAGGAACAACATGGTGGACACAACTGAAGCGCCCATTCATAAACAAATGGCTGGGATGTCAGAAATCAAATTCAGAATTTGGATTGCAAATAAAATTGATAGAATGGAAGTAAAATTGAAATTAGAAATTCAAAGAAAATTTCAAAATTTGTCTCAGGAATTCAATGAATTCAAAGACAAAATCGCCAAAGATTTTGACACATTGAGATAAGAATTTGCAGCCCTCAAAGATCTGAGCAATACAATAGAATCCCCCAGTAAAAGAATGGGGCAAGTAGAAGAAAGGATTTCTGACATTGAAGACATAGCTTATGAACACTCTCAAATGCTCAAAGAGGAAGAGAAATGGAGAGCAAAAACTGATCATTATCTCAGAGAGCCCAGGGATAATTCAAAGACTACTAATATTTGCCTTATAGGAATTCCTAAAGGCAATGTGGTGGTTTTGAAAGGCACAAAGGCTCTTTTTCATGAGATAATGAAGGAGAACTTTCAAGACTGCCAAGAGATTCTTAAGTTCAGATAGCACACAGTTTCAGAACCCCAGCACAACTCAGCCCAAATAAGACATCTCCTAGGCACATTATAATTAACTTCACCAAAGTTAAAATGAAGGAGAAAATTCTGCAAGCAGCCAGACATAAGACCACCATAACCTACAAGGGGTAGAATATTAGAATCACTGCAGATCTCTCTGCTGAAATCTTTCAAGCTAGAAAAGGATGGTCATCAACTTTTAATCTTCTAAAACAAAGTAACTTTTAACCCAGGATCCTGTATCCAGCTAAACTGAGTTTCATTTATGATGAAGAAATAAAAAATTTTAATGACATTCACATGTTGAAGTAATTTGCCATAACTAAACTAGCTCTCCAGGAATCTATATACTCATACAAAAACATGGAAACTAATTAACTTTATGCTGAATAATAGCTGGGTCATAGTCAAGATTAAGAAGGAAATGACCAAATTTTTGGAACAAAACGACAATGAAGACACGAATTATCAGAACCTCTGGGATACTGCAAAGGCAGTTCTAAGAAGGAAATTTATAGTGCTGCAAGCCTTCCTCAACAGAACAGAAAGAGAGGAAGTTAACAACCTAATGCAACATCTCAAGCAACTGGAAAAGGAAGAACATTCCAATCCCAAACCCAGCAGAAGAAAAGAATTAACCAAAATTAGAGAAGAATTAAATGAAATTGAAAACAAAAGATTATACAACAGATCAATAAATCTGAAAGTTGGTTTTGAAAAGGTCAATAAAATAGATAAACTTTTGGCTAACCAGGAAAAAAAAGTAAAATCTCTAATTTCATTGATCAGAAATGATAAAGATGAAATAACAAGACTCCTCAGAAATTCAAAAAATCCTTAAGGAATTTTATAAGAAACTGTATTCTCAGAAATACAAAAATCTGAAGGAAATAGACCAATACTTGGAAGCACACCACCTTCCTAGACTTAGCCAGAATGCAATGGAAATGTTGAAACAGGCCTATATCAAGTTCTGAAATAGCGTCAACTATACAAAATCTCTCTAAAAAGAAATTCCCAGGACCAGATGACTTCACATCAGAATTCTACCATACCTTTAGAGAGAAACTAGTTCCTATATTAATCAACCCTTTCCAAAATATAGAAAAAGAAGGAATATTACCCAGCACATTGTATGAAGCAAACATCACCTTGATCCCCAAACCAGGAAAAGACCCAACAAGAAAAGAAAATTATAGACCAATATCACTAATGAATATTGATGCAAAAACATTCAACAAAACTCTAATAAACAGTATCCAGCAATACATCTAACAAATTATACACCATGACCAAGTGGGTTTTATCCCAGGGTCTTAAGGCTGGTTCAACATAAATAAATCTATAAATATCATTCAGCACATAAACACATTAAAAAACAAAGATCATATGATTATCTCAATTGATGCAGAAAAAGTTTTTGATAAAATCCAGCATCCTTTCATGATCAGAACACTTAAGAAAATGGGTATAGAAGTGACATCTCTTTTCTTTTTCTTTTTCTTTTCTTTTTTTTTTTTTTTTTGAGACAAGGCCTCAAACCATTGCCCTGGGTAGAGTACCTTGGCATCATAGCTCACAGCAACCTCCAACTCCTGGGCTCAAGTGATTCTCCTGCCTCTGCCTCCCAGGTAGCTGGGTCTACAGGTGCCCGCCACAATTCCTGACTATTTTTTTTTTTGGTTGCAGCCATCATTGTTGTTTGGCAAGCCCAGGCTGGATTCAAAGCCACCAGCTCAGGTGTACGTGGCTGTCACCTTAGCTTCTTGAGCCACAGGTGCCAAACCAGAGGGATATTTCTTAAACTGATAGAGGCCATCTACAGCAAATCCACAGCTAATATCATAGTGAATGAAGTTAAATTGAAATTATTTCCACTCAGATCAGGAACCAGGCAAGGTTGCCCAATGTCTCCACTGCTTTTTTACATTATAATGGCAGTCTTAGCCATCGCATTTAGGCAAGAAAAGGCAATCAAGGGTATCCATGTAGGATCAGAAGATATCAGACTTTCACTCTTCACAGATGATGTGATTGTATATATTGAAAACACCAGGGATTCTACTACAAAACTCTTAGAAGTGATCAAGGAATACAGCAGTGTCTCAGGTTACAAAATCAACACTTATAAATCTGTAGCCTTTGTATATGCCAACAATAGTCAGGCTGAGAAAACAGTCAAGGACTCTATTCCATTCACAGTAGTGCCAAAGAAGATGAAATACTTGGGAGTTTACCTAACAAAGGATGTGAAAGACCTCTGTAAAGAGAACTATGAAACTCTGAGAAAAGAAATAGCTGAAGATGTTAACAAATGGAAAAACATACCATGTTCATGGCTGGGAAGAATCAATGTTGTTAAAATGTCCATACTTCCCAAAGCAATATACAATTTTAATGCAATCCCTATTAAAAGGTCCACTATTATGTTTTAAAAATCTCAAAAAAATAATACTTCATTTTATGTGAAAAAACCTTGAATAGCCAAGACATTACTCAGAAATATAAACAAATCAGAGGAATCACGCTACTAGACCTCAGACTATACTATAAATGGATAGTGATCAAAACAGCATGGTACATGGCTAAAACAGAGAGTTAGATGTACAGAACAGAATAGAAAACCAAGAAATGAACCGAGGTACTTACCATTATTTGATCTTTGACAAACCAATTAAAAACATTCCCTAGGGAAAAGATTCTCTATTTAACAAATGGTACTGGGTGAAATGGCTGGTGACCTGTAGAAGACTAAAACTGAACCACACCTTTCACCATTAACTAAGATAGACTCTCATTGGATTAAAGATTTAATCTTAAGATATGACTCACTGGATTAAAGGTTTGAACTTAAGACATGAAACTGTAAAATTACTAGAAGAAAGTGAAGGGAAAACACTTGAAGAAATCAGTCTGGATGAATATTTTATGAGGAGGACCTCCCAGACAATTGAAGCAACACCAAAAATACACTACTGGGACCTGAACAAACTAAAAAGCTTCTGCCCAGGCAAGGACACAGTAAGTAAAGCAAGCAGGCAGCCCTCAGAATGGGAAAAGATATTTGCAGGCTATGTCTCTGACAAAGGCTTAATAACCAGAATCCACAGAGAACTCAGATGTATTAGCAAGAAAAGAAGAAGTGATCCCATCTCAGGGTGGGGAAGGGAAGAGAAAATTCTCTGAGGAAGACAGGCTCATGGCCTACAGACATGTGAAAAAATGCTCATCATCCTTCATCATCAGAGAAATGCAAATCAAAACTACTCTGAGATATCATCTAACCCCAGTAAGGTTAGCCCACATCACAAAATCCCCAAACCAGAGATGTTTGCGTGGATGTGGAGAAGAGGGAACACTTCTACACTGCCAGTGGGAATGCAAACTAATACGTTTCTTTTTAAAAGATGTTTGGAGAACACTTAGGGATCTAAAAATAGACTTGCCTTCTATCCTATAATTCCTCTACCAGGTATATTTCCAGAAGACTAAAAATCGCATTATAACAAAGATGTTTGTACCAGAATGTTTATTGCGACCCAATTCATAATTGCAAAGTCATGGAAGATCCCAATTGCCCATCGACCCACGAATGGATTAATAAATTGTGGTATATGTACACCATGGACTATCATGAAGCCTTAAAGAAAGATGGAGACTTTACCTCTTTCATGTTTACATGGATGGAGCTGAAACATATTCTTCTTAGCAAAGTATCTCAAGGATGGAAGAAAAAGTATCCAATGTACTCAGCCCTACTATGAAACCAATTTATAGCTTTCATATGAAAGCTATAACTCAATTATAGCCCAAGAATATGGGGAAAGGGAAGAGGGAGGGAGGGGTGGGGGGAGGATGGGTAGAAGGAGAGTAATTGGTGGGACCACACCTACAGTGCATCTTTGAAGGGTACATGTGAAATTTACTAAATGTAGAATATAAATGTGTTAACACAGAAACTCAGAAAATGCTGTGAAGGCTATGTTAACCAGTTTGATGAAAATACTTCAAATTGTATATAAAACCAGCACATTGTACCCCATGATTGCATTAATATACACAGCTGTAATTTAATAAAAAAAACAAAAACAAAAAAAGATATAATCTATTTTTCTAGCAAATTATAATATATTTTAAATGCCAATATTTATGTTGATGAAGGTGCAATAGCAGCAGACTTTCATTCCTGAGGGTGGACTAATTAATACCTAAAATTAAGAGTTTTTATTGCCATCAAATATGCTCAATACTGTCTAGAGGTTTATGTGTATATTTATGTGTAATAGTCTTACTTTATAGATGAAGAATGCAAAGTTTAAAGAGGTAAAGTGACTTCCTTAAAATTACCTGATTAATCTGATTTGGAGTGAAGATTCAGCACAGGTCTGTTTCAGTTAGAATTGGTAATTTTATCCACTATACTACATTTTATTCCTTAAAACTAATACACTATATCATAAATGTCAATATGTCCTCATTAGTATATACTTCAATAGTCAAGAATTCTGAAAAATATTTGTCACATAGATGTTCCTTTCAGTATTATTTATAAGATGACACTGTAGAAACATAAGAACATAATTATAGATATGTTCATGTCTGTGTGTACATTAATATATGAAATTGTACCATATATAACTATGTAACTGAACAGTTATTATAACTGCTATAACAGCATTTCTAAAAACTATTAATGAAAAGTAAAAGCCATACATATGTGGCTTCAAATGAAATTTTACTTATAATAGAGATAAAAAGCATGTATTAAAAATAAGATGGGTAAGAACTATATATGAAATAATTATCTTTAGTAGGTCATTATTTTTTTAACAAGTGAACAGTTTATTAGGAATTAAAGGTATGATGTGATACAGTACAAGCAAGACACTCAAGGTAGGTATAATAGTACTACTCACACAAAGACTTAAATTTCACCTCAAAAAAAAATCAAAGACAAAAGAGAAAGCAATTTAACTGTTATAAAATAAGATATTTCATGCAAAGTATTAACTCATTTTATTTGTTCTTTTCCATTTAAAAATTCAAATTTCATAGAATTAGCATACATTAATTTTTATAATCAGAAACATGTTTTTGAATAAATAAATAATGAAATAAAAACATCACACATACCTGTCAAGCAATCTAATTTTCTTTTCTTAAAATTCCACTATGTCAAACGAGCAAGAAAGAGGGTCATCAAGCAAATGGCTAAAACATTAAGCCCAAGAAACATCAGCTGCTTTCAATATGTGAAGGTAATGACCTGCAACTTGGTATTAAGGTATAACTATAATAAAATGTTTAGGCTCATTAGAAGGAAAATTAGTATTTCAAACATTTTTAGTCCTGATACATTAGCATGTCTCTTAGGACAGGCCTGTGCAGCATTAAGCAATAGCTCTTTACACCATTTTCTCTATACCTTAATGGCAGAAATAAAGCAAAGAAATTATGGAATTAGAATGGGAAAAGAAAATAAAATTTGGGAATGCTGAAGAAATTCAAGGATAAAGAAAGAGGGAATATGAAGTACTAGAAACCTATCATATATACTTTTGGTATATAATTCTTCCCTATGCCACTATTAACCTACTAATAACTACTGTATCACTCAAATGCTCCACAGATATGAGAGGTAGAAATCTCAAAAATAATTCCACACAGCTGAAGAACACAACACAATACTACACGATCACAATAACTTACACACATTGATTTATATACATTATCTCCTTTAATATTTCATCTCTTTTGTTAGGTAATTACACTACTCAGTTTTACAGATGAAAAAACCAAGGCTTATAATGTTATACAACTTGCCCAAAGTCATTTAGTTTGTAAAACATAGACCCAGAATTTATACTCTGGCAAATCTGACTTAACTGTTCAAGCTCATAATAAGCTCTTTACAATGCAAAGATTTAAAAAAAGAAAGAAAAGATTTTGTATACCTGGACTCAGATTTTTTTTGAAATGGAAACACATGAAATACAAGAGCATGTGCTTAAAGAGCATACACAGTGATTGAGGGAAAAGACACCACCACAGCTAGCAGAACTCTAAGGGAATATCAACAAGAACTGTATGCATTAATAAGAACAAATCGATTAAGCAATGTAAAGGTAGAAAGGTAATTAGAAGTAGAGACAATGTGTACAAAGGAATAAATATTTATTGAGCTCTACTATGTCTTTGGCTGGGGACCAAGAAGAAGAAAAATAATGAATATGCCAACAAATTCACTGTTCATTGTTAAAAACAGAAGTCACAAGGCAATTATGATGTAAGTGTCAAATATAGAGTACAAATGGAACACCTAGTTTAAGACTGAGAAGTGGTCTTTTAGGAGTGTAGCCCTAGGATAGGGTCATCAAGTGAATGTAGCTTTCCGAAAAGGATAGCGTTTTAGATATATTAAGACTACGAACATATATTAGGGAAGAGAAGGCAGGAAGGGATCATTAGTATTGAAAATGACACAATGTCAAAGCATAAAAGCAGAAATTAATATATTTCATGAGGAATATAGTGAATTTATGATGATATTAACAAAGTGCAAAAATTCTAAAGAGTTTTTAGAGTTCACACTGAGGAACATGAATTTTACCTATGATATAAAAAGTTACATGTTTTAAACATAAATATTAATGTATCAGAGACATGTTGAAGGCCAGTAGTCTCAGTAAGTTAAGCACATACTAGCAAGTGCAAAATAATGTCTCTGCGCCCCTGAAAAACAAGTCAGCATTGCTTTTGAGTGGTGTTCTAGTCTGCCCTATGTCTAAGGAAGAGGTTGGCTGAATCCAGGCAAATCTGTCTTGACAAGTAGAAAATCTATTTTTTCATTCATCAAGGAAATATTCTTTAAGCCTACTAGGTGTTAGGCACTATTTTCGGTGGTGCATATATGGGAAAGAACAGAACAGGCAGAATTACCAGCCTCATGAAAACTGTATGCTTCAAAGGAGAACCATATAGTAAAATAAATCAGAAAAATAGGTGATATGGTATGTTAATGCTAATAAGAGCTATAGAGAATTAAAATATGTACATATATATTTAAGAAATATTTGGCAGAAAGAATGTTTTAATATAAATAGCCTGTTCAGAAAGAGTCTCACTAGAAATAAGGTATTTGAATTAAGAGGTACAGGATTTGTGGGGCCAAGCTATGCTATGGGGGAAGGAGAAGTAGAGAGAAGAACCAGATCTGGGGCCTGAGGCAGAAGTACTGACAATAAACAGCAGTGTAGTCAGAATCAAAAGTCCTTGACTTTACACAAAATTATAAAAAACAAAAATAGAACTGGTTATCTGTGTTGA
This sequence comes from Arctocebus calabarensis, assembly GCA_963573935.1. Lineage (NCBI taxonomy): Eukaryota > Metazoa > Chordata > Mammalia > Primates > Lorisidae > Arctocebus > Arctocebus calabarensis. The sequence continues at coordinate 36,084 of CAUYON010021843.1, read as the reverse complement.
ATTGATTCATAGTCTTGTGTTTGGAGATCAGTCAGAAATTAGGACAGTTGTTCTTAGTCTAGATTTTTAGGAGGCAAGTTAGGAGGCGAAAAAGAGAAATTCCCATTAACTGCAGAAGAACCTCCATAGCTGACCAACTCCCTACATTGACCACCTCCTTAAGTTGACTGAATTTTCTTAAACTGGATGTGCACCACATGTGTATATCAGTACTGTAGGCCTAGTTCCTTGTGTTGACCACCTTCAGATACTGACCAGTTTGTTATAGTCCCTTCGGTGGTCAACTTACAGAGGTTCTACTGTATTACTAAGATGTTTATGATTTCTAAATCTACATTTTCTTTACACCTCTCTCTTGATTTCCATATCTCGATTTCCAGCTACCCACAGGACATCTTCATTTGAATGTTTTACAAGTATCTCAAAGTCATGTTCAAAACCAAATTAATCTTTTCCTTAAATCTGATCCTTCTGCTGTACTTTCCATTTCGATAAAAGGCTCCACACTCTGCAATTACCAGAGCTAGTTATCCCATTTTCCATCTCTCTCCTCTTCAATTCTTGTTTATTCTCCACAATCCCTTACTTCAGGCTTTCTTTGCCTCATGCAAAGACAGAGGTGTTAAACTCTCTGACTTCAATTCTCTGTCTTTGCAGGCCATTCTAACAGCAGTGGTTCTCAACTGGGGGTGATTTTTCCTCACAGAGTATATTTGGTAATGTCTAGAGATATCTTTGAATTCATAAGTGGGATTCAGTTAATAGATGTCAGTCTTACAATGCGCAGGACAGCCCTCCACCCCCAACAAACAATCAGCAGTCTATAACATCAATATTGTTAAACACTATTGTTCTATGTTAATGGAAGAATAATATTTTTTTTAATGCAAACTTGAGCCCATACTTGACTTGGCTCTTTCCTGCCTATCATCTTCCCCAAGCTTCCCCATGTTACTCTATCTGCTTTTCCTTTACTGTCCCATGCTCTCATGGCTTTCTTCTTGCTCTTTCCACTGACCAGGAAGCTCATTTCCTATTTATTTCCCTCAAAAGTACTAAATATTCTTAAAGCTCGGTTAAAATATAACAACTTCTAAAGTCCTCTAGGAGACATAGTGTATTGCTTTTCTTGCTCCCATAGAGCAATGTCACAAAACTTACAAGCCAAATTGTAATGTTTTGTATACATGGCTAACTTTTCCTCCTAGATCTACATTGCTTAATACATGTGGCTATTGACTATTTTAAATATAACCATGAAAACTGAGGAACTTATTTTTAGTATAATTTTAATTAAAATTTTTACACGTAGCTAGTGACTATCTCATTAGATTGTTTTAGATTAAAAAAGTCTTTTAATTATTACAGAAAATTCTGCTGGACAGTACTTTCTATAGTATTTGCACTCAGCTTTTGGTTTACATTATACACACAGCAAACATGTGAATAAATGAATGATTTATTTTCCATAGTTGGATGGTCAAAGCAAAAATTCTTTTTTTTTTTTTTCTTTTTGCAGTTTTTGACTGGGGCCAGGTTTGAATCTTCCACCTCCAGTATACGGGGCTGGCGCCCTACTCCTAAGGCACAGGTGCTGCCCAAAGCAAAAATTCTTTTAATGTTTATAATGGAACTCTCTCAAGAATCTTATCAAATATCTTCATTGACTTTTTATAAAGACTTTATTCTTTTAGAGCAGTTTCAGGTTCACAGCAATTAAGAGTAAGGTATAAAAACATATTCCCCTGGCCCCCCTGCATAATCACAGCCACCCTCACTATCAACATCCCCCACCGCAGGCATGCATTTGTTACAATTCGTGACCTATACTGACACAGTATAATCACCCAAAGTCCATATTTTACATTAGCATTCACTCTTGGTGTTACACATTCTATGGGTTTAGACAAATGTATGATGACATGTAGCCATCATTACAGCATCACACAGACTATTCACGCTACTCTAAAAATTATCTATGCAATACCCTCTACCTACTCAACTCCCCCTCCCTCCAACTCTGGCAACCACTGACCATTTTATTGTCTATATTTTTGTCTTTTCCAGAATGTCATATGTTTGGAATCATATAGGATGTAGCCATTTCAGACTGCTTCTTTCACTTAACGATCTGCATTTAAAGTTCCTCCATATCTTTTCATGTCTTGATAATTCACTTCGTTTTAGTGCTGAATAATATTCTATCACCTGGCTGTACCACAGTCTATTTATCTATTAACCTGCAAAAAGACTTCTTGGTTAATTTTAAGTTTTCTCAGTTGCTAATAAAACCGCTATAAACATCTGTGTGCAGGTGTACTTATGTAGACATAAGTTTTCTCCACTGATTTTAGTTAGCCTTCTTTAGTCTCTGTAAGCTGTCACTTTACAGAAAAAGATAGCTGCCCATTTTATGTACAGATTTTGATTCTTTAATTACAATCTAGTTCATCAAGGAAAAGGATGAGAGCTTTTAATTGTTGGAATCTGCCACAACACATAGAACAATGCTGATCATTTTACAGATAGTAAATAAACTGAAAGCACAGTTCTGATAGAATCGAGAGCAGACTAGCTCTACTTCCCGGCTTCCATACATTGTGCAAAATCAGTGGATTTCTGAAGGTGAAGGGGAGACAAAATTTTAATGAATCACTGAGAGTCTTTCTACTCTAAGGGCAATTTTTGAAAATACCATTTTATTCAAGGAGAAATGGAAATCCCTCACATGACATATGAAATTAATGCATTCTCCCTCTGGCAATGAGCCTCTTCTAAAAGTACTAAAAAAAATTTTCTGGCTCTCATGTGAGTTTCCTTCATTTTCGGTGTCATTATTGGCATATTTCAGATATTCACATATGGGGTCTTTGTCTTCCAGGCCCTTGCTGTTCTCTTCTGATGTGACTTCTCTTCTGCAGCAATCTTTTATGATGTAAACATAGTAACATACTTTACTGTCAGAGTAGGACTGTAGAATTTCTGGAATATGAAGAAATAAACCAAAGAGATATGGAGCAAAAACTAAAGCTTAGTACTCAATGTCTAAAGAGAGAGTGGTGTTAAATTTTTGCAGTTTTGCATTGTTATGTATGCCAAAAGGAAGATTTCAGTTTTGCTGTCCAGTTTGCTAATAAGTACGGAGTGACAAAGACTTTTAGATTTCAGAAAGATCAGATGTTGAAAATAAATTTGTTTCCCTAAAAAGCTTTATAAATGTACACTGATATGCCACTGTTTTTCTCAGTTTCCAAAGAGAAATGTTAATAATCACAGATATTTCTGAAAGAGAACATAAAGGTTGTCCAGAACTAAGTCTTCCATGGATTAGAAAAGTGAAGCCTTAAGAAATTAAGGCACTAAATTTTCATATGCAATTAATGGTCCAATAAGAACCATAATTCACGTCTCCTGAAAACACACCGTCAACCTTTATTTTTCATAGGGAAGAAGGGCTAATTATAAATTTTAAAAAGAATGCTATTATATCTTCTGGTTTAATCTGCTGATATTTAAAAACAGATGCTAAAAAAATCTTTCATTTCTAGTCACAAAGGAGTAACAAGAACCTGCTGCCTGAAACAACCAAAAAAAATTGGACGAAATATAAAAAATAATGGTTTATAATGCCTGATACTATATATTAGGCAACAAAGGTCAATACTCACCATGAGGTGGAAACAAATGAGGTGAGCCATAGAAGATGCAGTGACATAGTGCTTTAACAATCTCTAGCCTACAGTGTGCAGGGAGAGGGAACCAAGACAAAGCATGAAAGAGGAAGCTGAGAGCTCAGGGAGGCCAAGGCAGCTCTAGTGTGAGGGTACAGTATAGGGGAGGTAAGAGTTGCACAGAGAAAACCCTGGGGCTTACCAAAAGGTGTAGGAAGATTCAACTGAAATGATTAATGGAACAAGGAAAGGTGCTTACATTAGGCTGGGAATGCTGCCCCTAGCAGTTGGAAGGAAAAATTTCAAGATTCAGGTTCATAGACTAAATTAGGACACAAAAATGAGTCTTGCTAAATGGTGAGAAAGTAGCTCTAGATTGAACGCTTCTCCAGGCCCACCTAACAAATCTTAAAAGTAAACCTGAAAGCACCAATTTCTAAGTAACTTGACAGCATTGCAAAACAAAGCTCAAGGGTACTTACAGAAATTTAAATACATCTAACATCCAACAAGATTAACCTGATGAGTTTATGAGGTACAGGGTAATATCTCCCATTTATATATGAGGAAATTGAGGCTACTTTTAACTCACACAGCTAGTAAGTGGTAACTGGGATCTGAAACTCAATTAGACTGAATTAAAAATCCATTCGATAAACAAGAAGCCTGGAATAAATTCATATGTAAATAAGATATAAGGTCTTATTCAGAGCTTTTTGATTTAGTGTTGATGCATGTTATTAATTGATTTTTGGCACAGTGAGTATAACTTGGGGAATTTTTCCTCCTGCTCATCAACTTATTTCCTTCTAAACAACTATCTTTAAATAAAGCCCTTATTCTACATTATGCCATATTTATTTACATTTCAATGAAGCTTTCACTGATAATTTTACTTTTCAAAATAACCCATGATAACGCGTGATCCAATTTGAGAATTAAAGAACAAATATTTTTAAATACCAATTTGTTAACTAGTAAATTTCTGTAACTTTTTGATCCATTGAATCAAGCTGCTTTAATGAACCCTTTTTTCTAAAATAGTCAATTTCTATCTTACCACTAGTCTACTTTCTTTTGTCATGATGAGCGAACCAAAGAAATTTGTACATACTTTCAGAAGATGAAGTTTAAAAAAACAGTTTTGATAGAATAATTGGCCAGTCATTTGTTAAGGAACAACCAGACAAGCATTCTCTGTTAGAATGGTCTAGTGACAGGTGATGGAATGCAGTATAGGAAAGGACAGGAGAGATACAATATGGAAAAGGAAAATGTGGTCCTAGACCTTAGTAAGGTATAGAATCATCTTGGAGAAGCTAATTTGCACCCCTCATAACTGAAACAAAATGTATTGCTCTGTAATTTTATATATAAGAAGAAATTAATGACTTTGACTTAACATACTTGACCATATATCTCATGTTTTCTTCTCAAACTCTATCCACGAATGGGCCAATATTCCATTTCTTAACCTGTGATTCAGCTCTCTTCCACTCTCCTCTTTCCATTTACCAAGTCAAAAAACATAGCATTCCTTTCGGGGTTAGAAATGAATAGCATGTGATACTGTTGCAGCAGTTTTTGCATAGATTTACATAAGAAACTGAAGATTACTGGACCCCCTACAGAGTAAAAGCTAGCCACAGTTGATATGACACTTGAAATAGTATACCAGGGATGACAATTTTAATAATGCAGACACTTAAATTCATTAATCTGTTGTGTTTTATGGAGGGAGGAAGTCAGTCATTTTTTAATTCCCAGAGTAATGAAAGACAGAGGACAGGGAATGAAAATTAGAGGAGTGCTAGACTTCTATGGCAGGAATGAGAGGTCAGAGGGGGACTCGGGATTCTGGATGTTCATGCCAGAGAAATGGCAAAATTAGCCACAAATAGCAAAATTCTAGTTAAATCTATTTCTTCCCTTGTCAGAAAAAGATGATTTTCTTTTTCACCTAATTCAGTTCCACAAACATTTATATAGAACTTGCTATTAAAAAAGTACAAATTCATCTTTCTAGTAATTTTATAATGATCACTTCTTAAGAGTTTAGATATGCCTTTTAAAAATATATATTTTTACATTTCATGGAGAAATAAAACTAATCTAGCAAAAATGTGAGCAATCTGTTAATAGCCATTCTAAGAACAATGTGCTTTTACCCTTTTCCACTGCAGAAGACATGGCATGACGCAGACATACAGATTATGTTATATCTGTTCTATTTATTGTGGTTATAACCTATGGTGTTACTCTACTGGCAAAGGTCTCTTTTAAAGTAGCCAATTATTATTGATTAATATAGTATTCATTGCAATAACATTGCTGGAATAACTTGCAGTGAATTTATTATCTCTTAATATGTGCATAAGTACAGTCATATAAATCCAGACAAGCTCTATTATATATAAAGATGATAATCTGTAAATAGGTTTGTGTCATCATGCTTTTTGCATTACTAAGATTCCTGTTTACAACCATGGGCTGCACTTGGCTATTGCTGCTGTTTGCACTCAGAACATGATACTCCAAATTATGGCACCTTGGCATGCTGAATATTTTGAGCTGAAGAAGATTGGAAAATCTCATAAACAAGGTCTCTCTAACTTTTTCTGCCCTCCTATCTTTTGACTGCCTTTATCTTCTGAAGTGAGACATAGAAACCGGAATTCCTCTCCCCGAAGGTCGGTTGTAGAAGCTGGATTTTCTCTCACCAAAAGCAAGCCATGAAATCTCGGAGGGTTACTCTCTTTCTCTCCTCCCTTCTCCCCTGAAGACTCTCTTTCCAGAGAGATCCTGTCTCATACCAAAGAGGAAGGGATGCTACACAAGAGGCCCAGAAAAGTCTGAACAGTCAGACCTTGCTGGGTTTCCCCCTTCACTCTGTTGCCATTAGATCACATCCCTTTGTCCAGTCAAATTTCTGCACAGCTGTCCATTCCTTTACCAAATCTAAGCATAAAAATAATTGTCCTTGTGTCTTTAGACCTTCATTTTTGAAGGCTCCCATGTCACAGAAAGCCCTGAATATATAAATTTGTTATATTTTTCTCTTGGTAACTTGTATTTTGCTATAGGAGTGTTAGTTATGACCTTTATGATGGATGAAGAAAGGTGTTGCACCTTTTTGCCTCTACATCATATTGAAATGATTGTGTAAAATATACTCAAAACTACAGTTGGATTTATAAAAATAAATTAGAGAGTACAGCTATATATTTTAGACTAAACTTCATTACACTAAGAAATTGTTTCTATTTTCTACCCTTAATTTTTTTTAGAAACTTGAAAGTATTTTTTGTTTTTGTTAGTAAAATAATCATACTTCTTTGAAAATATGGAATTGTATCCATAGAATGTTCTTCAGAGAAACCAAAGCTATGATCTTATAAAGGTATAAAAATTTATCATTATTAACAATTTAGGTATAAAAATAAAACAGGATAAAAAAGCAATTCTAATTTAATAAGTTTGTTCCCTTTCTAAGTTTGTATTTAAGAATGCAAAGGAAAACCAACTATTTCTGAGAAAATTCTATCTCTCTGCCTAAAAAGAGAAAATGCTGAATTCTTTTGGCCAATATTAATGACAAGCTTCATCAAAAATAAACAGAATCTATATTTAAGATTCTGTGTGAATGTAATTTTCTCTAGCTCATGAAGGGTAAAAGATCTAAATGTTACCAGGCCTCAATGGACCCCACCCACTGATACTGATTTAACCCCATCCCTGAATTCCCTGGCAATTTCTACATTATTTCACTTATTCATTGTTATTTATGGTTAAGCTAAGAGTATCTCTTTTTGACAATACTGAATGTCAGCAACTAACAAGTAAGTGAACTGGTTTACCCAGCTCTCAGTACTAAGCCATCTATAATAAATATAGGAAATAGAGGTATATGGGAAGAGGTTGTCAAACCAGATTGTCAGGTTCTCATGATAAAGGAAAAGATAGTCAAACAGTTTTTGAGGTTCTCAGGTCCATAGCATTATATTAGAAACCCAAAATTCTTCTTTTCACTACCACCCAAGTAGCAAGTGAGAGAATAGTTGCCAAATCTTAAAGAGAAAAGAAAAAGGAATGGAAGGGAAGAGAAGAGGAAAAGGAAAAAAAAAATGCAAACTTAAATGTTTTAGGAAAATTACAATAAATCTATCTCTGAGTGGAAGCTACATATAAGAGCTAATTTCCTGTAGTCAGAAAAGTGCTGAGTGTTTGCAGATGGGGACAGAGCAAGATGGCTGAATAGAAACCTCCAGTCATAGTCTCTGTACATAAACACGAAATTCAACAACTATCCATGCAAGTAAGCCTCTTCAAAAAACCAAAAAAAGAACCAGGTACTCCAATCACACTACCTGGTAGTAACATTATTTCAAAGAAAGAGGCACTGTTGAGGGCAGAAAAGACAGTCTAACACTGTCTATGCCATCCCATCCATTCTCTTATAGTTCCCTGCTAGCATGTACAGAGGAGAGAGAATCTGTGTTCCCTGAGCCAAGAGAGTGAAGTGACCGTGGGATTCTGCATTGAAACCCAGAACCTCCCTGGCACAGGAGAGCACAGCATAGGGCAGATTTCAGTTAGTGCCCACAGGGGGATCATTTACACCAGCCTTACCAGAGATAATTTTTTTACCCTGAAATCCCATCTTGGCTAGCCCCACAACCAGCTAACAAAAAGCAGCCTGGTCCATCCATGTAAACACAAAAGAGGTAAAGTCTCCATCTAGAGGTATATTTAAATAAAGCTTCTGTTGCAGATTTTGCTCACTGTGCCCTTGTAGTGACAGATGTGTGAAGCATACGGTATAAAAATAATAGCAATCAATATCGAATGAACACGTGGTTCCCATGGTCTGAGGGACTAAAGCTTGAGAAGCACTTGCAGAATAGTATCTGCAGGGCCCCCCCTCCCTGCAGACCCCTATACTTCTCTCGTTTGCTTCCGGTGGTCTGAATGGTCAATCCAGGAAGGAGTTGCCCACAGGTCCAAGCCATTTCAGATTTTTCAGGGAGAATAATTACAGGGAAACCATCTATCTTTGTTCTGTCCAATAAAAATATAATATAAGCTGCATATGTATAATTTAAATTATTTTAGTAACTTCATTAAAAGCATAAAAAGAAATCAGAGAAATTATTCTAATAATATATTTCAACTCAAAATATCTAAATGCATTATCATGACATGTAATCTATATAAAATTATTAATGAGATATTTTGCATCTTTTTTTGTACCAAGCCATTGAAATCTGATGTGTATTTTACACCTAAAGCAAATGGTGTGACTGAAGTTATTTCATCTTTGTCCTGAGTCAGTTTTCTCATCTGTAAAATAGAGCTAGTAATAAATACTAGGTCTCTTGCAGAGGTATGGACTGATATAAAATATGTAAGGTACATAGCACGGTACCCGGTACTTAATAGGCGTTCAATTAATAATGGTTATTGTTATTACATTTGGTGTGAGAACATTATGTTACAGAGAGGCTTTTATGTGAGCAGTGTTTGATGGGTGGTGGGTTGGACTCTGAGTTACCCTTAGGCAGATTGTGATAAAGTTTATTTGAACAGAGCCTTACACCTAAGAAGTGGTTTCTAATCATCTAATCCTCTTTAACATAGCATACATTTTATGTAACATTATCTTTCATTTTCCTGCAATAAAATTCATAGATGATATAGTTTACTAACACCTGAAATATTTTTAAAAATCAATATATTGTTGTAATGTAATGGGCAGTGCCAGGGAAGACATCTCAGTAAAATATGTATTTTAGTATGCTAATGTATAGGCACCACTGGCTTTAGAAAGCATAGTGAAATGGGCAGATGACAGGGCCCATACACACAGTCATTGTGTGTAGGACAGTTCTGAAGCAAGATTGAGAGTTGGTTTCAATACTAGAAATGACATAGTTAATGTGACATAATTTTCTGAAATATCAAACAATTAGTGATAAAGTTTCCAGCAAATCAAAATAACACTTCTTTTGTCTTATTGTTTTATCCCTATATTATTCAGTTTCTGTGAAACTATGCAAAAAATACTTTACATTTAAATGTGAAATGGACTTAATTCTAGGCTCAGATACTTAGATCTTTTTCTCATACTGATCATTCTGTAGGGCATTCAAGAGTGGTACAGAACCTGGAACAATTTTTCATCCTGGAGCAGTGTTCCTTTTGCATTTTTTGATTGACATATTGTATATATTTGGGGGATGCATGTGATATGTGTGTGCAATGTATAATGACTGAATAGAATAATTGAGATGTCATCTCAAACATTTAACTTTTTTTGTGTGTTGAGACCATTGCAATTTTTCTCTTATAGCTATTTTGAAATGTATAATAAAATTATTGTTAACTATAATTTGCCTACCGTACTATTGAATACTAGAACTCATTTCTTCTGTCTATGTTTTTTACTCCTTATCCGGCTTCTCCTCATCCCCCCCCCCCCCACTTTCCAGCCTCTGGTGTCTATCATTTTATTCTTTGCCTCCATGAGATCCAATTTTTTTTTAGCTTCCGTATGTGAACGGTGGTATGAAATATTTGTCTTTCTGTGTCTGCCTTATTTCACATAACATAATGGCCTCCAAGCTCATCCATTTGCTGCAAATGACAGGATTTCAATTTTTTATATGGCTGAATAACATTGTGTTGTGTATATACACCAAGTTTTCTTTATCCATTGTTCCACTGATTGGCAGTTAGGTCGATTTTATATTTTTGCTATTGTGAATGCTGCTGCAATAAACATGGGAGTACAGACATCTCTTCAATGGACTGATTTCCTCTTTGTTGAACTTGTAGCCAGCAGTGGGATTATGTGGTAGTTCTTGATTCTGTTTTTTGAGAAATCTCCATACTGTTTTCCGTAATGGATGTATAATTTACCTTTTCACCAATAGTGTACAAAAATTGTCCTTTCTCCACAGGCTCACCAACATTTATTACTTTTCTGTCTTTTTCATAGTAGCCATTTTAACTGAGATGAGGTGATATTTCATGATGATTTCAATTTGTATTTCCCTAATTATTAGTGATGTTGATTTTTTCATATACCTATTGGGTGTTTGTATATCTTCTTTTGAGACACGTCTATTTTGTCTTTTGCCCATTTTTAAATTGGATTTTTTTTTGGGTTTCCCTGCTCTTTAGATGTTTGATTTCATTATACATTTGAGTTTTTTTTTTATTCCTATTATTTTTTTGGCCAGGGCCGGGTTTGAACCCGCCATATGGGATCAGTGCCCTACTCCTTTGAGCCATAGGTGCCGCCCTACATTCGAGTTATTAATTCTCTTTTCAGGTGGATAGATTGCATATATTTTCTCCCATTCTGCTGTATATCTTTTCACTTTGTTAATTGTTTCCTTTGCTGTGCAGAACCTTCCAATTTGAGGTAATCCTATTTGTCTACTTTTCCTTTTTCTGCTTGTGGTTTTAAGTTCTTACTTAAAAAATCATTGCCCACACCAATATCCTACAGAATTTCCCCAATGTTTTACCATAGTAGTTTCATAGTTTCAGGTCTCACATTTAACTCTTTAATCCATTTCATATGGTGAAAGGTATAAATCTAGTTTCATTCTTCTACATATGGATAACCAGTTTTCCAAGTACTGTTTATTAAAGAGGCTCTCCCTTCTCCAATGCATTTTGTCAAAAATGAGTTGATGGTAAATGAATGTATTTTTGAAATCCCTATTCTGTTTTTTGGGTCTATGTTTTTATTTTTACACCAGTACCATGCTGTTTTTATTACTGTAGTTTTGTACATGTAGTATAATTTGGGATCAGGTATTGTGAAGACTCCAGCTTCGGTCTTTTGGCTCAAGATTGCTTTAGCTATTCATAGTCTTTTTTGGTTCCATACAAACTTTAGGATTGTTTTATGTATTTCTGTGAAGAGTGTCATTGGTATTTTGATAAGGATTGCATTGAATCCATAGATTGCTTTGGTTAGTATAGATATTTTCACAATATTAGTTCTTTCAACCCATGAACAGAGGATATCTTTCCATTTTCTTTTTGTGTGTGTCCTCTTTAATTTCATAAATGTTTTATAGTTTTCCTTGTAGAGATCTTTCACTTCTTTGGTTAAATTTATTCTGAAGTATTTTTGGTAGCTATTATAATTACAATTTCTTTCTTGATACCTTTTCAGACTAATTACTGTTTGTACCTACTGATATTTTTGTTTTTGAGACATTCTCACTCTTTTGCCCAGGCTAGAGTGCCATGGCATCAGCCCAGCTCACAGAACCTTAAACCTCAGAGTTCAAGCAATCCTTCTATCTCAGCCTAATAGCTCACAGAACCTTAAACCTCAGAGTTCAAGCAATCCTTCTATCTAGCCAAATAGCTAGGAGTATAGGTACTTGCCCCAACACCAGCTAACATTGCTGATTACATGTTAATTTTGTATTCTGCAACTTTACTAAATTTATTTATTGGTTCTAAGAAGATCATGTTTAGGTTTTTCTAAATATAGGATCATATTGTCTTAGAATAATGATGATTTAGCTTCTTTCTTTCTAATTTAAGTGTTCTTTATTTCATTATCTTGAACTCTCTGACTTTGAACTTCCGGCACTCTGTTGAATAAAAGTGGTGAAAGCGCGCATCCTTGTTTTATTATAGATGTTATTAGAAAGGCTTTTAATTTTTCCCCTTTCAGTATGATATTATCTATGCTTGTGATATATGGCTGTTATCAGGTTGAGGAACAAATACTATATGTAATTTGTTGAGGGTTTTTATCACATGTGGATGTCAAATTTTGTTTATTATCTGTTGAAATAATCACATAGGGTCATCCTTATTTCTGTTGATGTGATGTATTACATTTATTAATTTGCATATGGTGAATCATCCTTGCACCCCTGGGATGAATCCTGCTTGATCATGGTGAATAATTGTTGTAAAGTGTTGTTGAATTCTCTTTGATAGTATTTTGTTGAGGATTTTTGCACATATGTGTACGTTTAGCAGGGATATTGGCCTTTAGTTTTTTTCTTTTGTTGCGTCTTTCTCTGGTTTTGATATCTGGGTAATGCAAGAGTATACTTAATACAGAATGACATAGTATGTTCATAATGTTCGAATTCATTCTTGCCATGCCCCCATACACCCCATCATCACCATTAAATGTCAATACTACCCTCAGACTATTGTGATAATCAAAACCAGCCCTACAGATTTCTCAAATGTCCACTGTGGGTGGTCCAACTCCATTGCCCTATGGCTGTCTCCTTTTTTAGAGAGGGCTCTATAGTTTTGGGACATGCCTAAGGAAGGCATCACCTGCCCATTCTTTAGAACCGTGCCAGGCTTTATGAGCACCCAACTGTTTACACTAAGTTGACAAACAACCTTTTCCATAGATGTGCTTAGAAAAAGAGTGTCTCTGCTTAAATCAACCCCCAGTATTATTTCAAAAAGTTTGGGTGGTACAGTCAAAGTCATTGCCATATAGCACTCAGGTAAATTACAGTCTTCCTTCAGACCCAAATAGACTTTCAACTCCATAGTGTGAACAGGTGGACCTGAAAACTGCAGAGGCTGTCATCACTTATAGGCAGAGTTAGAGAGGCACCATTGCTCACAGAGCTGATCCATCAACAAGAAAGACATCTATCTAATATATTGTATCAATATTAAAAGATGGAAGAATTCTACCTTTTACAACAGTAGTGCAAAATTCATTCTGAAATTTCAGTAAGAGAAACATGCTAAGGCTGGTGAATTTGAGTAAGGAGATAAGAAGGGAAATGTGTACAGTCACATCATTTCACTCCTTTGTGACACCTAAAAATAGCTTGTGTTAAGCTCCTGGAAGGATAAAGAGGGTTACTTCTTAGGCTCAGAGGAAACAATAAAGTTAGAAGTTCTCTGCGTGGATGATAATCTCTGACCAAGTGCTTTCAATTTACCCAGCACACTGGTCCTCCAAGGACAGTACATGTAGGGTAGATTGACATGAGTTCATAGCTACACTGTTGAGTTTATCATGAGAGGAGAGACATTAAGTATAGTTGACCAGATCAGCCACATTAGTCAGATGCCATTGCTGTGCTTCAGGATTAGTTAAAGAAGCATAAAAGTTATTAGCCACTTTAATAACCAAGGGAGACTGTTCAGAAAGGATGTCATAAAAAATTGTGTAAAGGAAGATCAAAGGAAATCTGTCAGAAAATGCAGCAGCAAATTTGAACATTAGGTTAGAGGCCAGTATCAACTTGAATTGTTTGGTACAATTCTATGTGGATTGTCTATGCCAGCCAGGAAATATGTTACCTAAAGTTAAGTGAGGTTGCAGGAGATAAAAGAGACCAAAGTATCAGTGAATAGAAGAAATGTGAACCGGGACATTACTTGCATCCTTCTCTGCATATAGCAATAATTCCCCTTGGCATTTGGAAGAATAATTGTGAGAAAAATGCATTATTTTAAAATTCTTGTTTATAATTTCTAACCTACTATAAGTTTATTTCACATTTAAAATAATTTTCTTAATCATGTTTTCCAGTAAGTATGTCTTAGATCAAGAGTTTTTAGGAAAAGATGAATATCAGAAACACCTGAACATACAGATTCCCATGGTCTGTCTTGGATCCCTGAATCAGAAACTTTAAGAAGGGAAATCTGGAAATTTGTGTTTTTATAAAGTATTAAAACTCTTTAGGTGGTTCTAATGTGGCATTGGCTTTGGAAAACATGGTCTTACATATTCTTACCAGAGTCTAGTTGAATTTCCCATGGAATACTGTTGCTCTTTTAATTATATTTACAACTGAGTGCCATTTATTTTATTTTATTTTTTGAGATAGAGTCTCACTAAGTCACCCTGGGTAGAGTGCTGTGGCATCATAGTTCCCAGCAACCTCAAATACCTGGGCTCAAGAGATCCTCCTGTCCCAGCCTCCTTGGGACTATAGGCACCCTCCACAACACCCTGCTAATTTTTCTATTTTCAGTAGAGACGGGGTCTTGCTCTTGCTCAGTCTGGTCTTAAACTCCTGAGCTCAAGAAATCCATCCAGCTCAGCCTCCCAGAGTGCTGGGATTACAGGCATGAGCCACCGTACCCAGCCTTATGAGTACAATTTTAAAAGCCTGGACATTTTTCATTCTTGGAAAAAAATTATGATATTTCCCTGACCAAAATTCTCAGTGACTTCTATTGGCAGTGAATGTAAAGTCCAAGTCCCAAATGCTTTGGCTCAGGGCTGCTTCTCCAAGACTTGTACCACACTCCTGGGGTCTCTGTCCATTCTTACTGATATAACAAAATACACCAAATGGAGTGATGTATAAATAAGAGAAGTTTATCGCTCATAGTTCTGAAGGCTGGGAAATTGAAGGTCAAGGTATCAATAGATTCAATGTCTGATGAGAGCTTGGTCTCTTTTTCAAAGATGCTGCCTCTCAGTAGTGCATCACAAGGTGGAAGGGATGAACTAGCTCCCTCAGCCTCTTTTATAGGAACTATTTCCACCTCCAACAGTCCCCACCTCCATGTGCCATCACATTGGGGATTTCACAAACAATTAAGATTATAGCACTTACCCTTCTCTAATCTGGCCTTAATTTTCTGGTCCTCAGACAGGCTAAGACAGTGACTTTTAGTGTTCTTTCCCTTTTTTCTGCCTTGACCATGGTTCCCAAAGATTTTTTTTCATAGCTGGATCTTGGTTTGGATCTTAGCTCAAATGTTACTTTCTTTGAAAGACTTTTCCACGTTAGTCCCTACCTTATCATTCACTAGCATATTACTTCATGTTTTTCATAGCACTTGTTGCAATCTAAAACTACCTTTTTAACTTATTTATGTATTATTTATCTCCCTCAGCTATAATGTTAAATACCACATTAGTTCTGAGTCCAAGGCTCCAACAACACAGTACTATAGGTCTTGAGTATATGCTTAAAAGTGAGATGGAAAAAAAAGTGAGATTAAAAGAAAAACAGTTCAGGGCAGTGCCTGTGGCTCAAAGTAGGGCGCTGGCCCCATATGCTGGAGCAGCGGGTTCAAACCCGGCCCCTGGTCAAAAACTGCAAAAAAAAAAAAAAAAAAAAAAAAGAAAAAAGAAAGAAAGAAAGAAAAAGAAAGAAAAACAGTTCATAAATTATCATATGAATCAAAACAACTTGTTTTAACACTAAAAGGACAGCTAGGAAACAGTTTTACCATTTAGCCACGTAGGGTCCAAAGGTCCACTTTGGAAATAATTCCATCACGTACATTCAATTGCAGGCACTAATACTTTCTTAGTATTAACTGAGAATAGTCATAGAACAACCGCAGTGTTAACATTTGGGGGTTAGTTTTCTCTTAAACATCCTCATGCTGGAGTGTAATCACTTGAATGCCATTTGAATTCCACAAGGAGCACAATATAACAAGAACTTGATAATAGGAGGAAATTGTGTGTATGTGCGTGTGCATGTGTGTGTATCTGTGTGGATGTGTGTGCATGTGTGTGTCTGTGTGTGTTGAAGAAAACAAGAAGAAGAAGGAAAACAAGAGAACTTAAAGCTTATGCAATTCCTTGGCCCCAGATTTTATTTTTTTAATGAAATTAATCATTTAATTGGAAATAATCTTAAAATATGGGTTGATTATATGGAAACATGATAACCTGCTGGCAAAACAAAGATTGCATTTATTGTTTGTTTGTTTGTTTATTTACTTATGAGACAAAGTCTCACTCTTGTGCCCTTGGTAGAGAGTCATGACGTCATCATAGCTCACAGCAACCTCAAACTCTTGGGCTTAAGTGATCTTCTTGCCTCAGCTCCCAAGTTGCTGGGATTACAGGTACCCAGTACAATGCATGGCTAGTTTGTCTGTTTTTAGTAGAGACAGTGTTTACCACCTCAGGCAGGTTTTAAACTCCTTAGCTCAGGCAATCCACCTGCCTCAGCCTCTCAGAATGTTAGGATTATAGGCGTGAGTCCCTGCACCTGACCATATTGCTGATTTTAGTTGTTGATGGAGCTAATGGCACATACCAGTTATCGCCAGGAAAGTAGCACTTGTGTGTTATGATTGGATGTTGCCTGAGCTGTATTGGTTGTTAAATATTTTTAGTAGTAACCCTAGTTGTGGTATAAATACATACAGTTTGAATTTTTATGTTCTTGTGTTAAAGTGGTAAAGATAAAGCTTTAATAAATATAATTCACATCAATATTTTATGCATTATAATCATTTGGTTTAGAAACAGCAGTGTATATTTTCTTTGTGTTCCCTTTGACTTCATTTTCAAAGCACGTGAACTTACTTTAATAGTTTGATAACTGGATAAGCTTGTTTCTGTCAAATAAAAATACAGTCTATTGCTAGAAGGTAGTGAACTAAAGACTGAGGGACCTAACTTCTTTTTGTTTAAGACAAACATTGACAGGACTAAGATCAACTTGATAAAGATCATTTAGCTCTTAAAAGGCATTCATCCATGTGGATGTGCACATGTAGGATTTGATAAATATGCCTCCATTTCCTGTAATAGATGAAAGAGACTTAAAATGTAAATGTGACAGTTTGAAACTTTCATTGGATAAGCTGTTGCCTGAATTTTTCTAAGCCAGGATTTTAACTTGCCAGAAATGAGCTATTTTTTCTTATTTTTTTACAATTTCTCTCTTAAAACATTTTTTAGATTTACCAAATTATATATATTTATGGTGTATTCCATGACATCTTGATAAATGTATGCATTATTGAATAGCTAAATAAAGCTAATTAATCCATTACCTCACATATGTAACATTTTTGTGGTGAGAAAATATCTTTTGGTGGCAGGAGGACAGGGTCTCACTGTTGCTCAGGCTAAAGTGCAGTGGCATCCTCAGAGTACACTGCAACCTGTGGTGAGGATGTTTAAAATCTACAGTTTTTATGTAAATAACACATTATTATTAACTATAGTCACCGTATTGTACAGTAGATCTCCTGAATCTTTGCTCACATATTCTGAATTAGAAGAGAAAGTGACAAAGTAAATTAAACCCTTGATCAATCTCATTAACTAACGTGATGAGTGCTCTGAAGCCACTGGGAGAACACTCTTACCTAGAAATGACAGTGTTGCTAATGATGATAATAAAGGAATGTCACCTTTCAAGTTTCAAGGGCTTAGAAACTTCTCCAGGCGAGTAACCCTTTAAATCACAAGAAAATAATACACTAGTATCTCTAGAATGGAAGAAAAAGTATCCAATGTATACACCCCTAATATGAGACAAATCCCCTTAATATTTTGAAAGAAAAAAGAACAAAATGCATGTATATAAAATTACTGAGAATTTCAAGACAATAATATCTGAGTACTAAATCAACTGTGGGACCCTTCTGAGTGCAAAGCCCTATGTAATTGTGCAGGTCACATGCATACAAATGAAGGAGACCCTACTTGCATTTGCTATTGTATCCCTTTCTCCTTGGTGGGACCCAAAGGCTCAGTGTCTTCTGGGAGCCCTTTGTTGATTGTGCAGCCCAGATGATCACTACCCCCCTGGGACTTCTGTAGAGTTCACCTTTCTTTTCCTGTTACACGCCATAAACTGCCTCCTGTGACCAGTTTTTATTTGTGTTCTTTGTTTCATAACATTATAAACTTCATGAGGACAGCCTTATAATAAAATCTTCATTTATGATGCAAAATTAGCCTTGTTGAGATTTAAGTCACAACTCTATCACCTTCTTGGTTACTTGGATACAATACTTATAGCAATTACTGTTATTACTATTATTATTCTTTTAAGAGTTCAGACCCTGTAGTCAGATTGCTAGTGTTCAAATTGTTACTTTCTAATTGTAACCTGGGGCAAGATACTTAATCATTTTAAGTGTTGATTTTCTTTATATTTTGTTATAAGAATTAAGTACTATAAGTCCTCTAAAATTTAGCAGTGCTGGCCACATGACAAGTAAAGAAAGCTTAGCTATTCATATTTTTACTATTTATCCTTCTTATTTATTTTAGTTTCAAGAGTGTTGTTAGCCCTGTTCTCAAGATGAGGCATCAGGGACGTTTAGAAGACACATAGCCGGCAAGTGGAAGTTCTTTTCGTCTCTAGAACAGTCCTGACTAGTACAACTGGAACATGCAGCTATTGAACACTTGAAATGGGGCAGGTTCGAATTGAGATGTGCTCGAAGTACAAAATACACACAGGATTTTGAACCATTTAGTATGAAATGAGAAATGTCAAAATTCCATTAACATTTTTATATTGATTACATGTTGAAATAATATTTTGAACATATTGGGCCACGTAAAATATATCATTAAAATTAACCTCATCTTTTTGGTTCCTTTTTAAAATGTGCGTACTAGAAAATTTAAAATTACTAATGTGGCTCACATTATATTTCTATTAGACAGCTCTGTTCTCTCCAGAGTCTGGGATTATGGGGGTTTATGAATTGGGCTGAAACTATCTTTAAGAACGCATTTCACCAAGCAAGCTAATAAAGCTCTTTGAATTCCTTGTTCATCATAATCTTTAAGATTTAATTTTAATGACCACAGGAGGGAATTTTGGATTTACTTATCGATGTAAGAAAATGTTTTAAGCTAATAATTGGTTTGCATCCTGGATGAACCTAATTCTCCTTGATAGGAAGCTGAGCGCCTTTGCCTTCTTCCATGTGGTGTTAATGGCCTGAAGAAGAACACAAGGTTTAGAATGGAAGATTGGAATCTCAGCATACATTTACAGCTATGTGACTTCAGGGAAACTATTTTGTCTTTGGAGTCTTTTTCTTTCTTTTTTTTTAATCCAAAAAAAAAAAAAAGGGACAATAAAATATACACAGGTGAATATCTTCACCCTATGATTATGCTCTTTTTTTCTCACTACCTTGTTCTGTGCCCTGTGAAGATGACTGTGGAAAACTTCAATGGGCATTCTTGCCCACTGCTTAAAGGTTGAGTTTGGACAGTGGTGGTGGACACCCATAGATATCAGGTTTATGGGAGAAAAGTATGGAGATAGATTTCTTTGTGATGTGAGCACAGATATTTATTGTCTATGTTAATGACTACAGAGAGCACCCACTAAGGATGAGGCTCTCAGTGAACACATGGATGAGCTTTCCATTCTGGGGTGCCCCAGTGCTTGCGTTATTGCCTTACCAGTTCTATTGGCTGCTGCCCAGAAGGAACCTGATGGAATGAGTCAGTAGGTGTTACAAAAGAGAAAGAATTTAAGATAAAAAAAGAAAAAGAATTTAAGATAACAAGTCTTTGCTTCCCTAAAGCAAGGAGAAGGGAGAAATTTCTCAATTCTGTCTCTGAGAATTGGGGCTAGAGTTTTTAAAGATAGTTTAGTGGGCAAAGTGCTAGGGAACAGGATCTGCTGATTTTCTGTGGATGAACCCATAGGGTTGGAAGGCATAAATTGTCTTCTTGCACTAAGTGAGTTCCTAGGTAGGGGATTATAGGACCTGTTTTGTAATTTCCTAAGTGTGGCCACTGGTCTGGTTGGCATCAGTAGGTCCAACTGAATGCAGTCTGGAAGATAGCTCAAAGACCAGTATTATGTTTTACAATAGTGATCTTATCTATAGAAACAATAAGGAATGTTGTAAATCTTATGACCACAAGGAATACATTACTTCTAAGCTGCAAGCAATCAAAAGAAGGCAAACTATGAAATAATAGCTGGTTATGTTTTAACTGTGTCTATACTTTTTGCAGAGTTCAGGCCTTTAGCACTGTCCCAACCTTGCAACCCTTCATTAATTTTATAAATTATGGTTTCAGTTGCTTAATAGCATTCTGAACAAATATCCATGGGGACAAGAAGAGATTATTATTCATGGACTCACAACATGGACTTCTTTACAAGGCTAAGTGTTTAACTTACCCACAGCAGAATTTAATTCTGAACTCCTGGCTACACGTTACCATATTCTAAAGGGAACAACTGGCCACCTGGTGGTAGGTTTGTTACTGGATGAGGAGGATCCAGTGACCTGTCAGTGTCAGCCAAATGCAGAGGCAGGGATTAGCTTTATTAGAAGGCCAGCAATTCTGGAGACCAGAGATAGTAGATTCTCAAAAATGTTCTGCCTCAGTTACAATTCTATTAATTTTTATAATGGGAATACAAGGAAACAAACCTAGAAAATTTTAACTTTATTGGATAGGAAGTAACATCACAGTAACTAGCCTTCAGTATAACTATGCAAAATGTTTAAACAACAGGAAAATAATTTTCACTTTAACCAAATCTGTAAGAGAATCATTAAAGAACATATCATATCATTAAAGTAACTTTTACTCTACTAGTATCACAACACCTATTGCCAGTGTGTGATGACTTCCTCAAGTCTGAGATAAACATCCTCACAATCATGGAGAAACCTTAACTGGGTAATCACTGGAGAGGGAAGGAATGTGAACTCAGCTGACTAGGTTCACTGTACTGCTTCACCTTAGCTTCTCAGACTCCAACATAGGCCACTTTTCTAGCTTCATTTTCCCACTCTAGTTATAAGATTTCATATCCATGAAATTAATTTTAAGTGAAAATAATTACTATGATATACTGCATTTGTCTGGGGATCAAACTTACTCAGGAGAGAGATAGGTTTAAAGTTAAACTGGGCGTAACAGATACCACAAACAAACAAACAAATTAAAAAACAAGGGGTACACTCAATACAACAACAAAAAAGATACCTAAAAATAATGTACTTTTGGCTCGGTGCCTGTGGCTCAACGGGCTAAGGTGCCAGTCACGTACACCTGAGCTGGCGGGTTCAAATCCAGTCCAGGTCCGCTAAACAACAATGATGGCTGCAACCAAAAAATGGCCAGGCATTGTGGCAGGCACCTGTCGTCCCAGCTACTTGGAAGGTGGAGGCAGGAGACTCGCTTGAGCCCAGGAATTGGAGGTTGCTGTGAGCTGCAATGCCACAGCACTCTATCCTGGGTGACAGCTTGAGGCTCTGTCTCAAAAAAAAAAAAAATACTTTTTATTCTGACAACTAACCAAAGCTCTTAACCATAGTCTATTTCTGCAGAGATCCACAGTCCATTGGTTGGTCTTGAGTTCATTAGTTTTCTCAGGGGGAGAAGGCATGATGTGGGAATGATGTAATCCAGTGAACTTGATTTCTATTGGGGTGGTGAGCAGGACCTCACAGGGGCCAGCCTACTTTTCCTTGAGTTGGTTGTCAGGTTCTTCACTCCAAGTCCTGAGGAACACCTGGTCACCGTCTGGAACTTATGTAAGTTTTATGAAACAGAACAAGGGACCTTTTTATAAAAGTAATTCAGAGCGTGGCTTAGTATAGCTCAGGACACTGAGTGGTGTATGTCATGACAGAAATCAAAGGTCATCTTTGGAGGTCTTAAAAAGGCAAGTGGACCTATCTTGGGTGGAGAGGCCAAGAGCAGTTGAGTAAGTTCCTTGGTCTGAGTGGGTCCATTACTGGAATGCAGTACCTGGAAGATATCTCAAAAACTACCCCAGGGTAAGGAAGTAAACAGAAGACTGTATCAATTTCTTCCAGTGTAGTCAAAGGAAATCCAGCACTGCCTGATTATCTGTGAGTGCTGGGGCTAGTGAGTTGAGTGATCTTTGTTGAGACCTAAGGCTTTTGAAGTTTCTTCCTCATCAGTCTTAGTGGTGAAGACAAATTTCCAATCACACCTCTTTTGACATATAGTCCATAGATTGGAACTAGTATTACAAACAAGGTTTTGCAATGTTACTTCAATGGCAGCTATCCCAAAATATGTTAAAAAAATGTATTTTGGAGTAAATATTTCTAATTCCTTTTAGTCCCTACTTTGAAATTAAAAGATTTCACATATTAAAACCTAATATGTTCTGTTAGGATTAAGAAGCAGGGAAGAAAAAATCCTCAATTCAAGCAAGTCTGACTAGTGTACGTAATTCTGTATCTTTTGGCCAGTCTCTAAGTCCTATGAACAGACCAGTTTAGTTAAATAGTTATGTCTTATTTCATGAGCTGGCATTGCAGACAAGGCTAGAGTCAAATACAGGTGGATCATAATTTTTATTTTTGATTTATATTTTTCTCTCTAGTTTCCCACTTTATTAAAGACAAATCATAGTATGATTAATTTACTTGCCAAAATAAACTTTACTCTTAGTATACTTGGCCTGATTATTTGCATAAAGGGCAGTAAGAATAATTATTAGCCATATTGGTTTTCCTTTCTTTAAAAATTGGCTTTGCTAGAACTTTTTTGCAAGGAATCTCAGGTTAGGCTTGAAAGCCTCTTGAATCAAGTCAAGGACTCATCTGTGCCATTAGATGCCCATGTGCATTGGGTGAATTCCTCTTTTCTTGAGTCCCAAAGCAACTTGGGGATCCTGGACCTGTCAGAAAATGACATTTTTTACTCACCACCAGTCAGCAAACATAATTGATGAGATATCTGGCCAATTATTTTTCTTTTGGCTGGAGCTGTGTTTGAACCTACCACCTCCGGTGTACTGGGCCAGTGCCTACTTCTTTCAGCCATGATATCTGGCCAATTTTTCCAAAAGGATTTCTATTTGTCTTATAAAGTCAACCTTAATTCCTTAATGCAGTCTGGACACATCTGAAAATATGCCATTCCAGTCAAACCCTTGGTAAAACAGCCAGTGTCTTTCATTGTATCCTATAGAAAAAACCAAATTCTTATTGAACTTATGCAAATAAGCATATGGCCATAAGTTAGGAATACTTACAAATGGTTTTCAAATTTGGGAGAAATCAAGTGGAGAGAAAAATTAAATGTTTCAAATTCTACTTACAGATATATACATTGCTGTAAACTACAACAAGCTCAAGAGATGGAAAAGGGTTTTCTTTTTTTTCTTAATTTTTTATTGTTTGGGATTCATTGAGCATACAAAGAATTAGGTTCCACTGATTGCATTTGTTAGATAAAGTCCCTCTTATACTTGTGTCCCTACCCCAAGAGGTGTGCCGTACACTATGACACACCATTCTCCTCTGTCCTTCCTTCTCCCCACTTGCTCATTTCCCTATCTCCCTTGTATTAGCTCATCTACTGCCTTCATGTTAGAATTGAGTAAATTGGATTTTTGCTTCTCCATTCTTGTGATGCTTTATGAAGAAGAATGTATTCCAACCTCTTATAGTTTGATACAAAAGATGTAAGGTCTCCATGTTTTTTCATAGCTGAATGGTATTCAATGGTATACATATACCACAGCTTGGTAATCCATTCCTGGGTTGGTGGGCATTTAGGCTGTTTCCACATTTGGGGGATTGTAAATTGAGTTGTGATAAACAGACCAGGGCAAATGTCCTTATGATAAAGGATTATGTTTTTTCTTCTGGGTAGATGCCTAGTAATGTGATTTCAGGATCAAATGGGAGGTCTAATTTGAGTTCTTTCAGTAGTCTCCATACTTCCTTCCAAAAAGATCATATTAATTTGCAGTCCCACCAGCAGTGTAAAAGTGTTCCCTTCTCTCCAACTCCACACCAGTATCTGCAGCTTTGATGGGCCGTTCTCACTGGGTTTAGGTGATACCTCAAAGTAGTTTTGATTTGCATTTCTCTGGTGATTTGGGGCAATGAACATTTTTTCAAATGGTTTGTTAGCTATCATCTGTTTTCTTTAGACAAGGTTCTATTCATGTCTCTTGCCTGGTGATATATGGGATTGGTGGGTCTTTTTTTGTTGATTAATTTGAGTTCTCTATAGATCCTAGTTATCAAGCTTGTGTCCAATTCATTATATGCAAATATGTTTTCCCATTCTGAAAGTTGTCTGTTTGCTTTGGTTGTTGTTTCCTTGGCTGTACAGAAGCTTTTCACTTTAATCAAATCCCATTTGTTTATTTTTGTTGTTGTCGCCATTGCCTTGGAAGTCTTCTTCATAAAATCTTTCCCCAGGCTGATATCTTCAAGAGTTTACCCTACACTTTCTTTGAGGATTTTTATTATTTTATGCCTTACATTTAAATCTTTTATCCATCTCCAATTTTTGTAAGTGATGAGAAATGCAGATCCGGTTTCAGTCTTTTACATGTGGTTATCCAGTTCCCCCAAAACCATTTATTGAATAGGGATTCTTTTCCCTAGTGTATGTTTTTGTTTGCTTTATCAAAGATCAGGTGATTGTAAGATGTTAGTTTCATCTCATGGTTTTCTATTTGATTCCAAATGTCAATGTCTCTATTTTTGTGCCAATACTGTGCTGTTTTGATCACTATGGCCTTATAGTATAGCTGAAAGTTTGGTAGGGTGATACCCTGGGTTTGCTTTTATTAATAAGAATTGCCTTGGCCATATGGTGCTTCTTCTGGTTCCATATAAAATGAATAATTATTTTTTCTAAATCTTGAAAGTATAATAACAGTATTTTAATGGGGATTGCATTGAATCTCTAATTTGCTTTGGGAAGTATAGACATTTTCACAATTTTGATCATTCCCAGCCATGAGCATGGAATGTTCTACCATTTGTTAATATCTTCTGCTATTTCTTTTCTTAGGGTTTCATAATTTTTTTGTAGTGGTCCTTCATCTCTTTTGTTATATATATTCATAGGCATTTTTTTTTTTTTTAGGCTAGACTATGAAGGGAATTGTGTTCTTGATTAGCTTCTCATCTTGGCTATTATTGGCATATACAAAGGCTACTGATTTGTGGATATTGATTTTATATCCTGAGACATTGTTGTATTTTTTTTTTTATCACTTTCAGGAGTCTTGAAGTTGAGTCTTTGGGGTTGTCTAAGAGAATATGTATACCTCAAAGATTATATATCGTCAGCAAAGAGTGAGAGTTTGACCTCCCCTACCCCTGTTTGGATGCCCTTTATTTCCTTCTCTTGCCTGATTGTATTGTCTAGAATTGCAGCACTGATGTTGAATAGTAGTGGCAATAGAGGATAACCATGTCTGGTTTTAGTTCTAAGTGGAAAAGCTTTCAGTTTTACGTCCTTCAGTATAAAATTAGCTGTGGGTTTGTTGTAGGTGCCTTCGATATGAATCAGAAATGTACCACCTTTACGTATATTCTTGTGTTCTAATTAGAAAAGGAATTGAATTTTATCAAATGATTTTTCTGCAACTTCTGAGAGGATCATATAGTCTTTGCTTCTGCTTCTGTTGATACAGTGAATTATGTTTATTTACTTGTATATGTTAAACCAGCCTTGTCTACTTGATTGTGATGAATGATTTTTTTAATGTGTAGCTGTAATCTACAGGCTAGGATTTTGTTGAAAATTTTTGGTTCTATGTTGATTAGTGAAGTTGGTCTGAAATTCTCCTTTTTAGTTGGATCTTTTCCTGGTTTAGATATCAGGGGCATGTTTGCTTCATAGAGTGTGTTGGGGAAGATTCCTTTCTTCTCAATTTTTTTGGTATAATTTCTGCAGTATGGGTATAAGCTCTTCTTTGAATATAATAGAATTCTGGTGTGAAGCCGTCTGGACCAGAGCATTTTTCTGTTGGGAGAATTTTTTATTGTTTCTTTGTTCTCAGTTTTTGAAATTGGTCTGTTCAAGACATCTATTTCTTCTTTATTAAGTCTAGGGAGAGAATTTGATGCCAAGTATACATCCATCTCCTCCCCATTGTCAAATTTCTGGGTAGAGAATTTGTTGTATTATTCAGAGATGATCTTGTATCTCTCTCTGTGGCATCTGTTGTTATTTCCCCTTTATTGTTTCTGTTTTTTTTTTTTTTTTTTTGCAGTTTTTGGATGGGGCTGGGTTTGAACCCGCCACCTCCAACATATGGGGCCAGCGCCCTACTCACTGAGCCACAGGTGCCACCCCCCCTTTATCGTTTCTGAATGAAGTTATTAGAGATTTTACTTTTCTGATTCTGGTTAATCTGGACAAAGATTTATGAATTTTATTTATATTTTTGAGACACCAACTTTTTTTATTTATTAAATCATAGCTGTGTACTTTAGTGCAATCATGGGATACAGTGTGCAGGCTTCATAGATATCAACTTTTTGTTTTGTTAATTTTCTGAATAGTTCTTTTGTTCTCAATTTCATTAATCTCTGATTTAATTTTGATTATTTCTTTTCTTCTGCTGCATTTGGGATCAGATTGGTCTTCTTTTTTCAATTCCATAAGATGGTTGAGGAGTTTATTGATGTGCTGTCTTTCTGTTTTTCAAAAGTAGGCATCTAATGTGAGACATTTCCCTATTATGGACTGCTTTTGCTTTATCCCACAGGTTTAGGTATCTTATGTCTTCCTTTTTGCTATGTTTGAGGAATTTACCGATTTCCTTTTTTATCTCTTCCTGAACCCAACTATCATTCAGCATAGGTTGTTTAATTTCCAAGTCTTTGTGTGTGGATGAATATTTTTGTTGGAATTGTGTTCCAACTTATTTTTGCCTTGTGGTCTGAGAAGATACAAGGTATTTCTATTCTTTTAATTTTGCTGAGGTTTGATTTGTATCCTAGTGTGTGTTCAATTTTGGAGTACCTACCATGGGCTGATGAGAAAAATGCATATTCTTTAGCTTTGGGATGGTGTCTGTATATGTCTATTAATCCCATTTGTTCTAGAGTCACATTTCACTCCTTTGTATCTTTGTTTAGTTTCTGTTAAGAGGATCTGTCCAGTTCTGTCAGAAGGATGTTAAAGTTCCTGACTATTATGGTGTTATGGGATATTATTTTGCTCAGACCCACAAAGGTCTGTTTCATAAAACTGGGAGCATTTTAGTTGGGTGCATAAATGTTCAAAATTGAAATGTCTTCTTGTTGTATTGTTCCTTTGACCAATATAAAGTGTCTATCTTTTTCTTTCTTAACTTTAGTTGCTGTAAGTCTGCTTGTATCTAAAAGTAAGATTGCAATTCTTCTTTTCTTCCAATTTCCATTCATTTGAAATACTGTTTTTCGTCCCTTATCCCCGAGTCTTGATTTGTCCTTCAAGTCTAGGTATCTCTATTGTTATGGTCAGTGTTCGGAATAGGTCTAAGTATTTCCTGCAGAGATGATCTTATGGTGAATTTCCTCAGTGCTAGTATATCCACAGAAGATTTGATTTCTCCATCAAGATTGAATCTTAGTTTAGCTGAATACAGAATTCTGGGTCTAAATGCCCACCAACCCAGGAATGGATTAACAAGCTATGGTGTATTATACCATGGAATACTACAAAGCTATTAAGAAAGATGGAGACTTTACTTTCTTTATACATCCTTCCAGGATGGAAGTTGAACACATTACTCTTAGTAAAGCATCACAAGAATGAAGGAGCATGAATCCTATGTACTCAAATCTCACATGAGGATGATTAATCCAAGCCAGCATTTGCCATTTTTGAGATTTTGTGATGTGGGCCATTCTTGCTGGGGTTAGATGATATCTCAGGGTGTTTTTGGTTTGCATTTCTCTAATAATTAGGGATGATGAGCAGTTTTTCATGTTTGTTAGCTATTAGCCTGTCTTCTTTAGAGAAGGTTCTATTCATGTCTCCTGCCCATTGATATATGGGATTGTTGGATTGTTTTTTCATATGTATTAATTTGAGTTCTCTATAGATCCTAGTTATCAAGCTTTTGTCTGATTCAAAATATGCAAATATCCTTTCCCATTGTGTAGGTTGTCTATTTGCTTTAGTTGTTATCTCCTTAGCTGTATAGAAGCTTTCCAGTTTAATTAAGTCCCAAAAGTTTGGGAAGTTTTCATTTATGATATTCTCCAGTGAGGCTTCCATTCCTGTGGGACAATGTTTTTCCCCTTCAAGAATTCCTATTATTCATATGTTTGAAAGCTTCATGGAGTCTCATATTTCTCTCACACCTGTTCTGTTTTTTCTCTCTTCTTCTCTGCTTCTTTAACTACCTAGGTTAACTAGAAAACTTGATCCTCTTGCTCTGAGTTTGTTTTTTCTCCATGGTCTAGCCTATTTTTCATTCTTTCTACTGCATCTTTATGACCCTGATTGTTTCCATGTTTCCACTTCATTTCTTTAATCTCTGCCATATCTTTTCTATATTGTGCATATCTCTCATCTGACTTTTGGCTCTCTTTCCATTTTCTCATCCATTCCTTTTAGTGTCTTTATCATCCATATTTTAAATTCCCTTTCTATGAATTCCATTAGTTCTTTATAGGTGGAGTCTTCTTCAGTAACTACCTCTTGCTCCCTTAGTGTACATGCTCTGTTTTGGTTTTTCAAGTTGCGTGAATTTTTCTGTAGGTTCCTCTTCATGTGTTCTTACTTCTTGTTCACCTCCTTGTCCTCTTTTTTCCTTCTTACATCCTCCTTTGCTTCAAATAACTTTGTCCCAGAGTTTAGGTCTTGAAGAGGTGTTAGCCTGAGAAAAACCAAACTCTTCCTCTTTGCCAGATTTTTTAAAAAGTCCTTTTTCTTGATGACAATACGTTGCCAGGGCAGCACATGTTGTCATGTTTTTTTTTAGGAGAAGGAAAGCACAGCCAGCAACCTCTATGCTCCTTAGTTGCCTTTGGTGATCACCTGATTGTTTCCTCAGCATTCGTACCCTACTGGTTGGGATCTTTTTTTTTTTTTAAATTAAATCTTAGATATTTACATTAATGCAATTATGGGGTACAATGTGCTGGTTTTATATACAATTTGAAATACTTTCATCAAACTGGCTAAAATAGCCTTCACCTCATTTTCTTAGTTATTGTGTTAAGGCATTTACATTCAACACTTAGTAGATTTAACATGTACCCTTGTAAAATGCACCACAGATGTGGTCCCACCAATGGGACCTCCCTCTCTTTCCCCTTCATCTTGGGCTGTAGTTGGGTTATAGCTTTAATATGGAAGTGTGGGTGTTTATAAATTGGTTTCATAGTTAGGCAGAGTACATTGGGTACCTTTTTTTCCCATTCTTGAGATAGTTTGCTAAGAAGAATATGTTCCACCTCCATCCATGTAAACATAAATGAGGTAAAGTCTCCATCTTTTTAAAAGCTGCATAATATTCCATAGTGTATTTCATGTCTTAATTTATTAATCTATTTGTAAGTTGATGGGCATTTGGGCTTCTTCTATGACTTAGCAATTATGAATTGGGCTGCCATAAAAATTCTAGTGCAAATATCTTTGTTATAAAGTGATAAAGTGATTTTTGGTCTTCTGGATATATACCTAGTAGAGGAATTGCAGGATCGAATGGCAGGTCTATTTTTAGATTCTTAAGTGATCTCCAAACATCTTTTCAAAAGGAATGTATTAGTTTGCATTCCCACAAGCAGTGTAGAAGTGTTCCCTATTCTTCATGTCCATGCTAACATCTATGGTTATGCGATTTTGTGATGTGGGCTAATCTTACTGGAGTTAGATGATATCTCATAGTGGTTTTGATTTGCATTTTTCTGATGATTAAGGATGATGAGCATTTTTTTATGTGTCTGTAGGCTGTGTGCCTATCTTCTTTAGAGAAGTTTCTCCTCAAGTCCCTTGTTCATCCTGAGATGGGACCACGTGCTCTTTTCTTGCTAATATGTTTGAGTTCTCTATGGATTCTGGTTATTAAACCTTTGTTGGAGACATAACCTGTAAATATCTTCTCCCATTCTGACGGCTGTCTGCTTGCTTTACATACTATGTTCTTGGCTCTACAGAAGCTTTTTAATTTGATCAGATCCCAGTAATGTATTTTTGATGTTGCTTCAATTGCCTGGGGGGGCCCTACTCATACAATACTCTCCCAAGCTGATTTCTTCAAGTATTACAAGGAAGTGTGCACTTTCTTCTAGATTTTTATAATTTCATGTCTTAAGTTTAAATCTTTAATCCAGTGAGAGTCTATCTTTGTTAATGGTGAAAAGTGTGGGTCCAGTTTCAGCCTTCTACAGGTCGCCAACCAGTTCACCCAGCACCATTCATTAAACAGGGAATCTTTTCCCCACCGAATATTTTTGATTGGCTTATCAAAAATCAAATGATGGTAAGTAGCTGGATTCATCTCTTGGTTCTCTATTCCATTCCATACATCTACCTCTCTGTTTTTGTTTCAGTACCATGCTGCTTTGACCACTATTGATTTATAGTGTAGTCTGGGGTCTGGTAGTGTGATTACTCCTGATTCATTTTTATTTCTGAGTGATGTCTTGGCTATTTGAGGTTTTTTCCTGATTCCATATAAAACAAAGTATTATTTTTTTGAGATCTTTAAAATATGACAATGGAGCTTTAATAGGGGTTGCATGAAAATTGTATATTGCTTTGGGTAGTATGGACATTTTAACAATGTTGATTCTTCCCAGCCATGAGCACAGTATGTTTTTCCATTTGTTAATATCTTCAGCTATTTCTTTTCTTAGAGTTTCATAGTTCTCTTTATGGAGCTCTTTCATGTCCTTTGTCAGGTAAAGTCCCCAATATTTCATCTTCTTTGGCACTACTGTGAACGGAATAGAGTTCTTGACTATTTTTCCAGCTTAACTATTGTTAGTATGTGTAAAGACTACAGGTTTGTGAGTATTTATTTTGTAACCGGAGACACTGCTGTATTCCTTGATCACTTTTAAGAGTTTTGTAGTAGAATCCCTGGGGTTTTTCAATATACAATCATATCATCTGTGAAGAGTGAAAATTTGATCCCCTCTGACCCTATATGGATATGCTTTATCTCCTTTTCTTGCTTGATTGCAATGGCTAAGACTTCCATTACGATGTTAAAAAGCAGTGGAGGCAATGCGCAATCTTGCCTTGTTCCTTATCTAAGTGGTAATGATTTCCTTTTAAGTCCGTTGAATATGATATTGCCTATGAGTTTGGCCCTCTATCAGGTTACAAAATGTCCTTTCTATACCAATTTTCTTAAGTGTTCTGATCATGAAGGGATGCTGGATATTATCAAAAAAGCTTGATATTCTGCATTGATTGAGAGAATCATATGGTCTTTGTTTTGTATTTTGTTTATGTGATATATTATATTGATAGATTTATGTATATTGAACCAGCCTTGAGACCCTGGGATAAAACCCACTTAATCATGGTGTATAATTTGTTTGATGTGTTGCTGGATTCTGTTTGCTAGGATCTTATTGAATATTTTTGCATCGATATTCATTAGTGATATTGGTCTATAATTTTCTTTTCTTATTGGGTCTTTTCCTGGTTTGTGGTTCAGAGTGATATTTGCTTCACAGAACGTGTTGGGAAATATTCCTTCTTTTTCTATGCTTTGGGAAAGGTTATGTAATATAGGTACTAGTTCCTCCTTAAAAGTGAATTCATCCGGTCCCAGACTCTTCTGTCTTGGGAGATTTCATATAGTTGATGCTATTTCAGTACTTATAGGTCTGTTCAACATTTCTTATTCTTTCTGGGTAAGTCTGAAGGTGAAAGAAAGGTGGTGGGCTTACAAGTATTGGTCAATTTCTTTCAGATTTTCGTATTTCTGAGAACAGAGTTTTTTGTATTATTCGTTAAGAATTTTTTTAATTTATAGGTATCTGTCGTAATTTCACCTTTATCTTTTCTGATTGATGAAATTAGGGATTTTAATTTTCTATTTCTGGTGAGGCTAGCAAAGGGTTTATCTATTGAGTTTAATATTCTTCTTAGCAAAGTATCTCAAGAATGGAAGAAAAAGTATCCAATGTACTCAGCCCTACTATGAAGCTAATTTATAGCTTTTGTATGAAGGGTATAACCCAACTATAGCACAAGAATATGGGGAAAGGGGCAAGGGTAGGGAGGGCAGGTGGGGGTGAAAGAAGGGTAATTTGTGGGACCACACCTATGGTGCATCTTAGAAGGGTACAGGTGAACCTTTAGTACAGGTGAACTAAATGCAGAATACAAATGTCTTCATATAATAACTGAGAAAATGCCAGGAAGGCTATGTTAATAAGTTTGATGAAAATAGTTCAGATTGTATATGAAACCAGCACATTGTACCCCTTGATTGCACTATTGTACACAGCTATGATTTAATAAAGACAATAACAAAGAAAAAATAAATAAAGGTAGAAAACTGAAAACTACAACAACAAAAAAAGCCCAGAGGGCATGACATGGTGAGAGGCAAAAAGAGGAGAAGCAGAAGTGACCATGAAGACCTAAGATGTCTGCACAGAGTTACTCCCTCTCATAAAACCCCAAGGCAGAGGGGTGAATGCGTCTAGCATGGTGAGTCTCAGAGCCCCTAAAAGCTGCAGCCCAGAGGTCCAGAAGAAGTTCCGCAGCTAAGCCTTCATGGAGGAGGAGTTGGTGGGGCTCATGAACAAGTTTGTGGAATCTTGTTCATGAGTCCCATGAGGCTCAGAAAGGGGATGAAACGGGCATAGTGTAAGTGATCCTAAAGAAAGCTTTACATTGTATAAAAACAAAGTTTACTGTAAGATTTGTAATTTACAAGGTACAGCAAAGAAGTAAGAAATGAGATATGTATCATTGATGGTCACAGCTACTGAAGGAAACTGTGAATATTTTGGTGTTTTTCTATTATTAGACTATAGTTACATAGTTTTTTTTTGCATAATGTTTTCTTAGTTTATTATTGTAGAAATGTGAAATTCTCGAATTACTATAATTTTAATAAACTTTGTTAGACTTTATTTACCTTTGTAAATCATAACTTATAAATTCATGATCTTTGATTTCTGACCAATATTTTTTGCAAGATCTCTTCAAGGATAATTGAGTCATTTCCTTATTATGTAGATTTTTTTTCTGATTGCCCAACCATAAAACATGATGTATGTAGGACGAATTCATTGAGGCAAATGCCACAAAGTTTCCTGCTACTTGTGGCCTTGACATTGTTGTAAGATGTGTACTATCACCATCAGTGAATAAAAGAGTTCATGTTGATAAACCATTTTCTGTTTTGACTTCTTGCTGATTTGTACAAAAAAACTAAAGCATTGACTATTACTTTAATGATTAGATCACAGGGGCATTTTCCTTCCTTTATTATTTCTTGTTCAATTTTTATTTATTTTTTATTTTTTTTTGTAGAGACAGAGTCTCACTTTATCGTCCTTGGTACAGTGCCGTGGCATCGCACAGCTCACAGCAACCTCCAACTCCTGGGCTTATGCGATTCTCTTACCTCAGCCTCCGGAATAGCTGGGACTACAGGCGTCTGCCACAACACCCGGCTATTTTTCGGTTTTGCAATTCGGCCAAGGCTTTGAATCCGCCACCTTCGGAATATGGGGCCGGCGCCCTACTCGATGGGCCACAGGCACCGCCCTCTTGTTCAATTTTTTTGTTGATAAATTGTCTGCCCTGTGTTTTCTCCATCATTTGCTCACGTTCCACTAATATTCTGAGACTTTTTCTGGGGAAATTTGAATTTCTCTAATTTGACAAACCTTGACTTGCCATCTCTTTTCCAACTGTCAATGCCATTCTGACCCCCAAAGCCTATAAAGTCCATTTAGTTAAATTCGTCTTAATCCACACAACGTGGGATTTATTTTATATGTTCTAATTGATATAGGCAAATTATCCTATTTGTTTCCCCCAAAATGGACACTACAGTTTTGCTCTTCAGCTCACGTTTATGCTCTTTCATTCTTAACTCTTTCATTGAAAGCACTCACCTACAAGTACTAGTGGACATAATTCTCCTACTTACACTTTTAACATTTTAATCTCTCCAAGATCGTCTTTGAGAAGTTTACTTTGGCTCCACTCATACGTGTTGTTTAGAAAAAAGAAGAAAAGAAAGAGTTCTTCACTTTTGAAGAGTCTCTGCAAGTCATGTGTTCTTTTAAGAACAATTTTTATGGTGCCTTTGAAATAAACATTGTGGTGAAGTAGAAGGAACTTCAACCAATAGCAAACAGATCAAATTTCACAAATAAAACAAGGGTCAAAGTCTAATTGCAACAAAATTCAAATCCTACCAGGCACTAGTGACATTTCTTTGGCCTGTTCTGAAAGCCAGTGGGTGTTTGTAGCACAGATTGTTAGTTTTAATTTGCTCAAATGTGTTTTTATTAGCAATTGGTGCAGAGGTGGCAAGGGAAACAGTCTCTGGAAGGAGAACAAATGGAGAAATGTGTTTTGAGTCCCTTATGGTGGCAGCCAGTTTGATATACCCAAGGAAATGTTTCTTGACAATAATTATAAGAAAAATATCAACACTTGATTTCCGAATGTTTGACAAAATGGAAACTCTTCTATTTGCCAGGAAAATAGAATCAGTGGAACCTTCTCTCAATTTATGATGGGAGTCTTAAGAAAAGGCTACATAAGGAGACAATATGTGAGTTTTGCCCTAAAATAAGCCATAAAGACAATCTAACAAATACATACTCTAGATTTATGAAAACCTACCTTTTGTTTTATTAAAGTTTGTGAGGTTTTCTTTATTTTTATCTTTTATTAAACCATTGAGTTCTCTTTGTCCCTTTCTCTTTATTCTTGTTGTTTGGAAATTATACATTTAAAATTCTTTTCTAATGGTAACTAGAGACAAACAATTTTAAATATATTAATTTTGCTAGAAGCTCCTCTAGAGTTTTGAGACTTCCTAACAGTTCAATAAAATAAATGTACCACATAAAACTAAAATTTCTGTTGTCAATTTTTACTTGGAGTCTTTTCTTTTTCCAAGTCAATTTTAATGAGTAGAGTGGCAGGAAGAAAACTGACCATAACAATTGGCAGAGCTACTAATTTCTCTAGCTTTTCAGCTTATTTTAAACACAAAGGACAGAAATAAAGGCCCCAAAGAGGGACCACCCACCTAATAAAACACATTTTTTAAAACTTCAATAACCTTGTCTGCTGTTATTTATTTTTATTTAGCTTGACTCTATTTTCTTTCTTTTTCCTTTTCCATCTACAGATTATAACACCTAAACAAGATATGCTAAGTAAATATGATTAACAACAACGTTCTCTATAATCAGAAATCAAATCACAGTTCTGCAAAGTTCTTTTATTTGCTTTATCTAATTAACAACTGACTGAGAAGTTCCACTTCTATCTGAGAGGTCAGATGAATACTTTAGATCAATAGAAAATTTCATTCTGATTTTTATTGCATCAGAAATTAGCAGTCAACAAATACTCATTTATTCAGTGTTCGTAATTATTTAGTTCACTTGATGCAAGAAATACTGAGTTAGCATAAACCCAGATTGTGCCGTAACCAAATTTTTTGACATGCCTTTAAGCTTTAAGCGCTTGTCACCAAGGTGATTGTAGAGTCCTGCTTTTTCTCTCGTGGATGTAATATAAAATCCAGCCAGAGCCCTCCTTTGTTTTTTTTTTTAAGGGAAATGAACTATAAACCGTTTTATTTCTTTATTGATTAAATAAGACTTTATAACCAATATCCTATTCATAAATAAAAGTAGGATGGAAAATCCCGACTGTTTTTAATCTGGCATTTATGTGCATCTTCTCATTTAGTACAGTTTACTGGATAATACTACTGTC
>CAUYON010021841.1:0-10288 GCA_963573935.1 Arctocebus calabarensis | reverse complement strand
GCATGTCTGGGAAGTTCTCTTTCATAATCTCATAAAGAAGAGATTCTGTGCCTCGTGATGCCACTTCATCATTTTCAGGTATCCCTATAAGGCGAATATTGGTTTTCTTCGAGTTATCCCAGAGCTGTCTGAGAGAATGATCTGTTTTTGCCTTCCATTTCTCTATCTCCTTGAGCATTTGGGAGCGTTCAAAGTCTCTGTCTTCAGTTTCAGAGATCCTTTCTTCTGCTTGCTCCATTCTGTTACTGAGGGACTGTGTTTCTCAGATCTTTGAGGGCTACAACTTCTTGTCTCAATGTGTCAAAATCTTTGGCCATTTTCTCTTTGAACTCGTTCAGTTCTTGAGGCATCTTTTGGGTCTTTTGGATTACTGCTTGAAATTCTAATTCCATTTTTTCCTCCATGGAGCTGATCTTAGTTGCTATCCAGACTCTGAATTCAACTTCTGACACCTCAGCCATTTGCTTATGGAAGGGATCTTGTGCTTCATCTACCTTGTCATTCCTTGGGGGAGTTGATCTATTCTGGTTATTCATATTGCCAGAGTTTTTCCATTGATTCTGCTTCGTGATTATTTTTCAATATTGCCTATGACCTTCCTCAGAGTTGGGGAGGTGTCTCTCCCAGATCAGACCCTGGCAGAACCACTCTGTTGTTACTGGATCTTTGTCAGGAGTGACCCTGTGTTTCTAATGATTTCTCAAACCCTGCAGGGTGGAGAGCTTAAATCCTACTCAGCCTGCTTAGAAGACACTTTAAATTGCTAACTTGGGCTAAGCCAAAGCTTTCCCAGGAAAGTGTTGTGGCTGGGATCACTCCTTGAGTGGCTATCCACTTACCCAGTATGCCAAAACCGGTCTCACCCTATGCCCCTGAGGGCTAAGGCTGCAAGGCGTCTCAGTCCCCGCCTTTTGGCTGCTGAGTCACTAGATTACTTGCTCCCGCCCAATGCTTGTTCTGCGACCCTGAGAGTGGAGCTTGCCAGGGCAGTTCCCCCACAATGGCTCCACACAGCTCACCACCAAATACTGGCAGCTCTGTCTGACTTGGTGGCCCAATCTGGAGCCCCAGACAACACTCAAAAAAACCTGCACTCCTGCCCAAGTTCTCCCAAGGCAGTTCAACCGAGTGCCAAGTCCAAAAGAAACCCAAACGTCTCACAAGCAAGGCCATTCCAACCTGCAGTCCCACTGCTGCCCCACCCGCAGCTGCCGACAGGATCAGACCGAATGAACAGACGCAACCACTGACCCAATCTCCGCTGCTTTAGCCTTCCTCAGGGTGTGCAGGAGCCTCGCGCCATCTCCCTGTGTCCCCAAAGGGAAGTTTCTGGGTAGATCCTGCCTGGCAGAGATGCCTGAAGTCCTCTCTCCCCAGTCTCACCATGCCTAGCCACAGGGAAGCTGTTACTCGACCACCATCTTGCTCCACTTACCTGAAATGTTGGCTTCCATTTTATATAGGGCAAAAACAGCATGTGTTCTCCATCTCCTAACACAATACTTCCATCTAGTGTCTGGGAAATGTATTGCAATGTGTAGACACATGTTTCTTTCATCTTTTTCCCCTTTTCACAGATTTTATCTTTGTTGTATTTTTTTTAAATATTTTCTCTCTTTGTTGTTGTGGTTTGTTTTATTTTTTCATGTGTGTGGTTGTATGTTTATTATTATTATTATTATTGTTTTCTTCAATAGCAAGGGCTCCTACATTTTTGCTATGGTTTTTCTGCCCCTTTTATTCTTCTTCCTTTTTTACTTCTCTTCTTTTTTCTCTTTTTGGTAGAGATTTTTGTAATTTTCTCATCTGGCTCACATAAATGTCTCAAGCAATACCTGAGATATCAACTGTTTTTATCTTTTATAATTGTACTTTTAAGTTTCTTTGCCACATTCTCTGGACCACAGGAAGGACAGTCCAGATTCAAGGGTGGGAAAGGACACCCCCCCACCCATGGGAAGAGTTGCAGAGTGGATACACGAAGGTGACAAAGAGGAAAACTTTCCAACCCTAACAAGTGAGTGGTTCTGTCAGATGCCACTTCTGACACTTCTTACCAGGGCCCAGGACTGGCTAGGTCTTGGGCCCAGCTTAACTTATTTCTGGACATGAACCACTAAGTTACCTTTCTCAGGTTCAGTTTCTCTTAGGTGCCTGAGGGCTATCTACTTTAGCTGGAGAGAGAGAGAGAGAAAGAAAGTGTGAGTAAAGCACTAGAGAGAGAGGGAGAGTAAAGCAGTCTTCTTAGAAAGATAGATCTTAGTCTTTAGTAGAGCTTAGTAATATTCAGCAGAGAGATAACATGCTGGTGTTCTGCAGGCAAGAGAGGAGAAAGAGTCAGAGTAAGTGGGTCCATGATAGAATGTGAATGCTCCTTGACTGCCTTCTCCTCCAGCCTAATATAAGGCTAATCTCTCAACCCCAAAGGTGTAGAGACTGCCAATTCAACACTTCTCTCATCTTTCCAGTTATCATGCTTGTTAGGAGAGTTAAATCCCTCTCTATGCCCTTTCCATCCAGGTGTTCCCTTATTGAGGTATACTGGCATTTCTTATAACTCTCACTCCTCCTAGCCATATGCTATATGGGTTCCAACACTTCTTTATTTTGACTTTTATTTTTTTATTATTTTTCTTCCTTTTCTCTGGGTGCTACAAGGTCACAGCATTGGTCTGGCTCAAGGAGTTCACAAACTCTTGGTTCAGGGTGTCTGAGGACTTTTCAATTCTAAATGTTTATGTAACCAGCTTAAATGTTCCCAGATTTATGAAATAGACCTTGATTGGTCTGACCAATAAGATATCCCATAAAACCATAATAGTGGGGAACATTAAAACCTTTCTGGTGTAACTTGACAGATCCACTAAGCATAAACTAAACAAAGACATAAAGGATTTAAATGTGATTCTAGAACATGTGTTGTTAATAGACATAGCAGAATAAACCATCACAAAGCTAATGAATATACATTCTTCTCATCAGCCCATGGAACATACAACAAAACAGATCACATCTTAGGATATAAATTAAACCTCAACAAAATAAAAAGAATTGAAATTATATCATGTATCTTCTCAGACCACATGGCAATTAAGGTGGAACTCAACTCCAACAAAAATTTTCATCCTCACAAAAATGCATGGAAATTAAACATGCATTTATGGTGAATAACAGTTGGGTTAAGGAAGACATAAAAGAAGAAATTGTTAAATTCCTCAAACATAACAACAATAAAGCTATAAATTACCAAAACTTTTGATATACTACCAAAGCAATTCCAAGAGGGACATTTATTGCATGAGATAAATCCATATGAAAAGCAAAAACAGAGCACATCAAAAACAAATGAATAATATTATAAAATGGAAAAAGAAGAGCAATCTATTCCCAAACCTAACTGAAGAAAATAAAAAATTACATTAGAAACAAATGAAATTGAAACAAATGAAAACAAATTAGTCATTTAGAAAATGAACACAACAGAACTTGTTTCTTCAAAACTATAAGTAAAATCAATAAACCATTGGCCAGATTAATTAGAAATAGAAACATAAAATTATTAATAACCTTAATCAGAAATGAAAAGGAGGAAACATCAACAGATACTACAGAGATACAAGAAATTATCAATTACAAGAAACACTGCCCAGAACTTCAACAATGTGGAGGAAATGTATCAATACCTGGAATCACATCTCTCTAGACTTGCCCAAGAAGCAATAGATCTCTTGAACAGATCAATATCAAACTCTAAGATAGAAGAAACAATAAAAAATTTTCTAACAGCAATAACAAAAAAACCTAGACCAGATGGTTTCACGTTTGAATTGTACCAAACCTTCAAGGAAGAGCTAGTGTGACTAATCCAGAAACTATTCTAAAACATTGAGAAGAAAGAAACCTTCCCCAACATGTTATATGAAGCAAATATCACCCTGAATCCCAAACCAGGAAAGGACCCATTAAAAAGAACTATGTACGCAGCTATGATTTAATAAAAAATAAAAAAATGAAAAAAGAATACCTATGGAATAATTTCACTAATTACTATCGATGCAAAAATATCCAGTAAATCCAAAAAATCCAGTAAAAGCTATGGAAAAGCTTCTCCATAGCTAAGGACACAATTAAAGCAAATAGATATCCTTCATAATGGGAAAAATTATTTTCATGTTATGAATCTGAAGAAGGTTTGATATTAGGATATATGGAGAAGTCAAATTAATTAATAAAATAAGCAAACAATCCCATCTATACCTGGGCAAGAGATATGAACAGAACCTTCTCTGAGGAAGACAGATGAATTACTAACAAACAGATGAAAAAATGCTTATTGTCCTTAATCAGAAAAGTGCAAATCAAAACTACCCCCTCAGATACCACTTAAACCCAGTAAGATTAGCCCACATCATCAATTCCCAAAGTTGCAGACGATGCATGGCATGGATACAGAGGGAAGTATCACATTTATACTGTTGGTGAGACTGCAACCTCATATGACACCTTTGGAAAGAAGTATGTAGTGTCATCAAAGAACTCAAATTAGACCTCCCAATTGGTTCTATAATCCTACTACTAGGCTGCTACCCAGAAGAAAAAAAAAACATCTTATCATAAAAACATTTACACTAGACTGTTTATCACAGCTCAATGTACAATTGCCAAGCCGCAGAAACAAACTAAATGCCCATCAGCACAGGAATGGATCAATAGACTGTGATATATATGTATACTATGGAATACTATTCAGCAATAAAAAAGATAGAAGCTTTACATCCTTTGTATTAACCTGAATGGAATTGAAGCACATACTTCTTAGTAAAATATCACAAGAATGGTGAAGCAAATATCCAGTGTGGTTGATACTAATATGAAGTCAGTAGATAATCTAATATACATGACATACAAGTAAAACTCAATTCAATTCAAGTTAAGGGAAGGGGGAATGAAGGAGTGATGAAAATAAAAGAGAGAGGGGTTGTTGTGCTCCCACTTAATGGGCACAGTGTAGGGGTATATGTCACACCTTTTGGGAGTAGGACATAATTATAAGATCGAGTCCACTTAACAAACTCAAATATTGTGATCTGGTTGTTTATACCCTCATGTTAATCTGAAATTAAAAAATAAAATTAATATGCTTAAAACCGAGAGATAATCGACAAAGAAAATATAATTGTAGCAGACATTTTATGGTGTTTATTGCAAAACAATTTCCACCAAAAAAGAGAGGAGAGTCAAAATAAACTTTTAGAGATTAAAAGAGCAAAAACATAAAAAGGTAGAAAAAAAATCCTATTTAAAAAATACTGGGATCAGCAAACTGCTATTATTTATGATGCTAACAAAATTCTCTTGTGAGTGGTCCAGAATTTGCAATGCTAGACTAATGTACATTCATCTTTGTTGTGAGTAATGCATACAATATTGTGACAATGTAAATAAATTTAAATTTTTCTTTAATTTTTCAATCAACTATGGCCAGTACACAGAAAACAGTTACTGCTATAAAGCAAAATGGAACTATTAATAAATAAGAAAATATACAAAAGTAATGAAGGGAGAATGATTGCATAGAGATGGGCACTAATGCCTTTACCTTTTCTAGAATAAGTCATTATCAGAAATTCATGAATAAATACATATTATATAAAATTCAAATATAAACAATAAAGGCATGAGCAGAATAGCTACATATTATTATGTAAATGTAAAACATACAGATTGAGTAATGGAACAGAATGGAGATTTAAGTCAGTTACATCCTTACTTCTTAAAAGTAAATACATATGTGCTAATCTGAAATATTAAGCAAAAGATATTCAAGCTTATTGTTAAAATTATGTATTTTACAATCCTAAGGGTTGAGGGCAAAGTTGTTGTTTCTGAGAACAAGTATGTCAGTATTCTATTGATAAAATAAATGTTATTTCCTATTGTACAAATTTGAATACAGACCATCAAATCATATATCTCAATTCTTTTCTGGATTCAATTGCACAATTACAACCATAAGTCACGTGTTCTTTATTAAAATGTTAACTAAGAATATAAAGTAACTTGGTTTTTATCGTGAAAAAATATTTATTGGTAATGCTGACATTGAATTTGAAGTTTTGCTAGAGTTCAAGCATTTAAATATTAATATTTCTTTTACAAAAAGTATATACTTAAAAAATAAATATAACTCAGCATTATGAAATTATAATACTGCTTCCTGAAAATTAATTGAATCAGGTATTATCTCTTGAATTTTTTTTTTCGAGACAGAGTCTCATTTTATTGACCTTGGTAGAGTGCCATGGTGTCACTGCTCACAGCAACCTAAATCTCCTGGGTTTAGGCTATTCTCTTATCTCAGCCTCCCAAGTAGCTGGGACTACAGGTGCCCACCACGACGCCAGACTATTTTTTGTTGCCGTTTGGCCAGGACTGGGTTCAAATGCGCCACGCTCAGTATATAGGGCTGGCATCCTACTCACTGAGCCACAGGCACCACCCTCTCCTGAATTTTTAATTTATTATTTATAAATTATTATCCAAATACTCCAAATATATAGCATCTAAAGATCCATTTATAAGGCAGAACAAAAATACTTTATAATTCTATCTGTATGATGACATTAACAATAAAGTAAATTTATTACAGTATCTAGAATACATCCTAAATTTAACAAGTATTTTTGAGTATAAGGTAGGACAATTAAGGTACACAGTCATTCTAGATGTATACAAGATCAGACAATTGAGTTTGCAAAATCACCCTTAAAAAAGTGCTGCATGTCTCATTATTGAATATCTCTAAAGTCACCTCCCAAGTATTTCCCCAGGAAGCTGCTCATCAACACCAGCGCTTAATCCAGCAGGAAAGCTTTATTTTAAGTAAGAGTTCATGAACTTAATTGTCAGATCTCCTACAATGATAGTTTTGATTGTCATTTCAGAAAAATGTTCCAAAATTGCTTTGAAGGATAGAGTAGGGGTGGCATTGGTGCAGAGTTTTCCAAGGGGAGTACAATGAAGGTGACCATTGTGATATTCAGCAGTGAGGTATGTAGCACTTTTTCTAGGGTGAGTACCTAAACTTAATTGTTCCACCTGATATTTTGTAATTCATCTGGAAGTACTATGTAAATGACAAGACTGTACAATGGTAAGTAACTACTAATGACAGTTTAGAGGAATTCATCAACATTTGAACATATTTAAGAACAGGCAACAAAAGTAATGTATTAAGCAATTTATTAGACAGGGGTTGATATCAATTCACTAAAAGTCAATTAAACAATATGCAGATTTTGTGCCTGTCATCCTTGTACAAGGGCCTTGCAAATCTTCTCTGTATCATTCCAATTTTAGTATATGTGTTGCCAAAGGGAACATCATCTAAACCTGGTTAATTATAAAAACAAACTGGATACAATTCAGTCTTCAATTTTGGTATATGATTTCAACCAGTTTTATATAAATATATATATTTCAGATTATGTAACTATTGACAAAGAGTTTATTAAAAATATGTTATCAATGTAGTATAGACAAAATAGATTTATACAGGAATGACTCAAAGGCATTTACACTGTAGCAACAGGACACTATTAATGAGAACTGCTAGTATCTTTTATGAGTCATGAAAAATGATGTTTGTCCTCAAAAAGTGATAAAAGAAAAGGAATTTGAGACCAGCCTGAACAAGAGTGAGTCCCCATCTCTAAAAATAGCTGGGCATTGTGGTGGGCACCTGTAGTCACAGGTAGTTGGGAGGCTGAGCCAAGAGGATCACTTGAACCCATGAGTTTGAGGTTGCTGTGAACTATGAGACCAAGGCACTCTACCCAGGATGAAAAACTAAGACTTTGTCTAAAAAAA
Organism: Arctocebus calabarensis; assembly: GCA_963573935.1. Lineage (NCBI taxonomy): Eukaryota > Metazoa > Chordata > Mammalia > Primates > Lorisidae > Arctocebus > Arctocebus calabarensis. Next base: position 2,419 of record CAUYON010021841.1, on the reverse strand, counting down.
AAAAAAAAAAAAAAGGTAAAAGAATATACTAACTTTACATAAATCCAACCCTTAATTAGAACAGTACAGTGTGGTTTAAGTAATCATTCATGTTTAAAAATAATGTTTTTAAATTAAATTGTCAGATGTTTCAAAAATGCTTATTTTTATTGTCTTTACCAAGTATTTACATACAAAATGATTCAACTTCAAGCTAATTTAAAATGAATAAAAATATAATTCATATTTTAAAGTACTTTCGTATCGTTCAAACTTACAATTTTTTGTCATAACAACATTACGAAGTAAATGGGATTATGGTTTCAACATTACAATTGAGAAAGTAAGGGATTACATCAACTCTTGTGCTAATGGGTATTAACACTAACCAAACCATTTTTCAAAATGTGGAAGCTGTGAAAATAATGAAACGAACTTCTATATCTAAGTATTTTACATAAATTATCTTCTTTTATTTTAATGCAATAATCAGTTATATTGCAGTTTGACATCCAGATTCAAATTGTGTGGAGGAGAAATAAGGTCAAAATAAAGCCAATGTTACTCTAAATCCAGATAGACTCTTTATGCATTTTTATGTTTCCTGGGCTATTATACACTTATAATAGATTATTTCTTTCAAATAATAAAAGAAAAAGTTTGTTAAAATTCCCTTTCCATCAGAGAAGTTAATCATTGCTCTCTGATTCTTTGAAACAAAGATAAGCTACTGCATCAGTTCCAGTTAATATGTAGCTAACATAACAGTTTTGCATTTAAAAGTTATATTCTTTAAAAATTATAACATTTATGGGGAAAAAACAGTAAAAATGAACCATTCTGAAACCAATTAGATTTGTGTTTTGTGACTTGTGATAGATTTGCTCCTTTTAGAACAGATTTCATTCATTTCAACTCATTTGTTCAGCCTTGAGAATATAAGCATTTTGTACCATTGTTTTCTAAAGGGCAGATGATGCCATTTCCATTTGGTATACTATTTTCAAAATGTCACAAAATGGCAAAGAGTAAAGAATCCTAGACACCAAGAGAAACAAGTTTTGCATATTTAATTATAAAAGAGAGAGCAAGTAAATATTCTTAAGGCTTTTCAAATAATTTTATCTAAAATATGCATGAATATTTCATTTATGGATACATTAAATAGAAAAATAATCATCACTTGATTACCTGTGTACCAATTTTGCACTTAAGTATATTCATGACTGCAAACATTTAGAAATACTGTTTAAACAAGGGCACGTTTAGAATGAACATTGTTTCCAAGTCTGTGCTCCTCTGCCCTTTCTTCCTCCAACCTATTAAGATTGATGATGATGATTGATCTTGGTTAATGTAATGATGTGATTGAATTGGGGAAAACTTTGTAATTTTCCTCCGTTTGCTGAAAAATGTTATTTCTTTGTATGTGACCTCAGTCATTCTCATGTTTCCCAACAGTACCCAGGAAAGTCATGCAACTCAAGTTGAGTTGAGTCAGGACACTCAAGTTTTAAGGCCCTCTAATTTCTGCATAGATATATTAGACATTGTTTTTGTGTTTACTAGACATTGTTACCTTATCCTGCCACAGGTAGCACAGAGCAAATACGACCCAAACTGAAGTTTTCACACCTCTTTCTTCTATCCTGTTCAATTCAGTGGCATATCTGTGGTACAGTCAGTTACTTTCAAACTGAAGACCTTGGACACTTCGTTTATTCATGTATTTCCATTATTTCCTGTATAATCAGTCTTTAATTTCTGTAGATTTCACCTAAAATATGCACTTTTTTCTTTAACCCTTCCTTCACTTAGTACGCAGTTCACAGTTCACCATTTTATGATTAGAATTCTATACTATCCTGTTAACAATCATTATTAAATTTCTTTCACCCATACTCGAAGACATTGATATCAGTCCTACCTTCCCCACATATTTTTACTGAGGTCATTTTCTGCAAACAATGCCAATTACACCACCATAGTCATTACTTATCGCCTTTAATTTATGGTTGCATCGCAAATGTTAACATGGCATAAAAGCTTCATCAAAACCTAGTCCCAACCAAGATCTGTTTTTCTCTTCTGCTTCACCCATGTCCTTCATGAGTACTACACCATCGTCTCCATAAACTTCTTAACTGCTATTAATTATATCATTTGTGGCTCGGCTCCTGTGGCTCAACGGGCTAAGGCGCCAGCCACGTACACCTGAGCTGGCGGGTTCTAATCCAGCCCCCGGGCCCGCCAAACAACAATGATGGCTGCAACCAAAAAATGGCCAGGCGTTGTGGCGGGCGCCTGTGGTCCCAGCGACTTGGGAGGCAGAGGCAAGAGACTCGCTTGAGCCCAGGAATTGGAGATTGCTGTGAGCTGTGATGCCATAGCACTCTATCCAGGGTGACAGCTTGAGGCTCTGTCTCAAAAAAAAAAAAAA
>CAUYON010021840.1:0-19811 GCA_963573935.1 Arctocebus calabarensis | reverse complement strand
CCGCCAAACAACAATGACGGCTGCAACCAAAAAATGGCTGGGCGTTGTGGCGGGCGCCTGTAGTCCCAGCTACTTGGGAGGTGGAGGCAAGAGACTCGCTTGAGCCCAGGAATTGGAGGTTGCTGTGAGCTGTGATGCCACAGCACTCTATCCAGGGTGACAGCTTGAGGCTGTCTCAAAAAAAAAAAAAAAAAAGGAAAAAACTGTATCAAAATTATAATATTCAACTTATACCAATTACAAAAGATGAATACAAGTTAAGTTGGCTACCAATTATATTTGCAGCAGTCAAACATGACTTGAGCATTACAAAGTTGGCTCGGCGCCCATAGCACAGTAGTTATGCCACCAGCCACATACACTGAAGTTGGTGGGTTAGAACCCAGCCCAGGCCAGCTAAAACAACAATGACAACTGCAACAAAAAATAACTGGGCGTTGTGGCAAGCACGTATAGTCCCAGCTACTTGGGAGGCTGAGGCAAGAGAATCACTTACGCCCAAGAGTTTAAGGCACTCTACCCAGGACAACATAGTGAGACTCTATCTCAAAAAAACAAACAAACAAACAAACAAAAATTAATACAGTTTTACCTTTCTTAAAATATATACATACTTTTTAGGTACCCTCTGTAGATAAAAGGAACCGTAATGTTAGGAAATGAAAAAGCAGCTCAGGTGCAAAAATAAGACTGATTAAAGTTTATTTACTTCTTTGACATTCAGGAAAACAATATTTAGACCATAAATAAAATTCTCATGCTTACCTTAAAAGTCAAGATAATGCTAATGAACAGAAGAATAATAAGGACCAAACAGGTAGGATTCACGGACATGATATCATCTTTGTAGGGAAAATTAGGAGGCTGCAAAAGAAAAGGGCTTCATTAGGAAATCTCATTAATCATTCAGGATTAAGCTGAAGGAGTTATCCTCAGGCAGCAATTCAGATGTTGCTTCTCACAAAGCAACTGGCTAAAGTAGTAAGGAATTATTTAGGACTAATACAAAATTTCTAGCCTGATTCTACTGATGAAAAAGCTAGCAATAGTATGACATGAGAGGCTGGTCTCTTCAACTCACACACTAACGCCTGACAAGAAAAATCAAGTTTAGAGTCACACGTGAGACCTTAGGGCTCTCAAGGAAACAAGTACAAAGCTAAGGAACCTGGGGCCACAGCAGGAAGGGCAGGCAGCATCTGAGGGCTCCGCCCACTTGCCTTGCATGTGAGGTTTCACGCTCCTTATCATCTCTGCCAGACACAGGACTCAGCACATAATAACCTATTCACACAATCACAGGGCTATCTTCACACTCCCAAGCCCCCCTTCGTGTGGGGCTATTGAGATCTTATTTCCTCCTCACTTCAACTATGACCCGAGGAGCCCAGCACCAGATCACCACTAGAGAGGAGAAACACAATCCCCTAAACACAGAAGTAATTCTACAACCTGCTCATCCTATATACACTCCTCATGCAGAAAACTTGGCTGGCACAGAAGACATAATATGTGAAATTAGCATGTGGGAAATACATACAAATTTTCTTGATACTATATTCTACCAAAATATGGACCTGTTTTCTTAAAAAACAGCAGCTAGTACTCATAAAAATGGTAACTGCAAAATGACAAAATAGATGCTTCGAAGGAGCTTTTTGTGCTAGCTCTGCAGGGAACCAGTTACGTGATCTGGCTAGGACTGTAATCAAGATGACCAGTGTCTGCTGCCCCATTTCTTCCTCTGCTCCAGCCCCTCCCTTCCACTCTCTCTTCCATTAGACCTGCCAGGCCCCACTGTCCCATCAAATCTCATAGCCTCATCCCTCCCATCCCAGGAAAACCCTGCTACTTATCCCATGCTCAGAGAAAACCTCCCAACAGTGATTATCTTCTCTGTTTAAAACATCCTAAGATTTCAAAGAAATTAAACTTCAAAGCACATTCACAATTTAAAAAGCAAGAGTTTAAAAAAATGTGAAGGCCCAGAAGTATTTCAACCTCAAAACTGCCATACGCTTTTTTTTTTTTTTTTTTGCAGTTTTTGGCCGGGGCTAGGTTTGAACCCGCCACCTCTAACATGTGGGGCTGGCGCCCTACTCCTTTGAGGCACAGACACTGCCGCCATGCCATAAGCTTCTGAATACCCACTACCAATGTTCGTTCACATGCTCGCAAAGGAAATTTAGCTGGGAACAGGTCCCACAATGACGACTGGAGAAAGGGATTCTGCAGTCAAACAAACTGGAAAGTAGGGTGCAGCAGTGTTGTTTCTCCATACAACAGCAGAGGCAAAAGGCACCCTTTTCTGATAACTGAGCAAACTGCATTTTACAAAAATAAGACTATTAGCAACTAGATTATAAGTTAGACAGGCACGTCAAACACCACACACCATCAGCCCTGCCATCAACTTAATCTCTCAAAGACTCAGGGACATTATGATTTCCCCCAAAATATGCTAAGAAACCAGAATCTTATATTTAACATAACATTTTTAAAAGTCTCTGGCCAGTAACTCAGGTGTGAGCTAAAAGTCCATAGATTCATTTGTGTGTATGTCTATCTCTATACCTCTAAATCCCTTCCTTAAGCAGGTTTCCCTCATAAAAGCAGCAGTCATTAAGAGGGCCACATACCAGCTGCCGTATGTACTCCTGAATGGAGTTTGGATAGACAAGCACGGTGACTGCAACCAAGGCATTCAGGGCAAAATCGAAGATCTGGTAACAGAAGAATGGGATGATCCAGGCAGCACGTTGCTAAACATAACAGAAAATAGACTGTGTTCATTATTACAAAATATTCTTTTGTTCAAAGAAATCTTTTATTAATCTGAAAGGAAAAGGAAAATCTGAAATCAAACCAGGTCATGATGACAACTGGTATGCCAAAGTTAAGTAAGTAGTCAACAGACAAGTCTCAAAGAACGTTTCTGGGGCTTTAATATTGGTTTTATTGGTCTTCCTAGTACTATGTGATATTAACAGAAAATTTAAACTTTCAAAGATTCTTAGAGAGAACTAAAAATAACCTCTTATTATAGACATTTGCACAGATTATACATATAAGGAACTCAGGAAAAGGCCCCGCTTACTGCAAGCTACTTACCTTATATGCTCCATAAGTAGCCATTGCACATATCAGAATCATGAGAAAAGAAATTGCAATAGCGATGCACATGTCTGTCAAAAGGGTTAAAAAAAGACAATCAGTAGTCAATCCACTGTTTGAATACTTTTTTTTTGAGACAGAGCCTCAAGCTGTCACCCTGGATAGAGTGCTGTGGCATCACAGCTCACAGCAACCTCTAATTCTTGGGCTCAAGCGAGTCTCCTGCCTCTGCCTCCCAAGTAGCTGGGACTACAGGCGCCTGCCACAACACCTGGCCATTGTTTGGTTGCAGCCGTCATTGTTGTTTGGCGGGTCTGGGCTGGATTCGAACCCGCCACCTCAGATGTACGTGGCTGGCGCCTTAGCCTGTTGAGCCACAGGCGCCAAGCCGATAATGTATATTTCTTAAAGCGTGTTCTCAGTGGTAAAGTATTAAAGTCAGTTAAACCTGTGTTCAGATCCTATTTCTCTGTGATGCTGAGAATATCATTTCTAGAAAATCTATGAGACTTGGTATTCCTCATCTGTAATAATGAGACTGACAGTGTATAAGCTGGAGTATGAAGTGAGATGTGAGGGCAGTGCCCGTAGCTCAGTGGGTAGGTCTCCAGCCACATACACTGAGGCTGGCGGGTTTAAACTTAGTCTGGGCCAGCTAAAACAATGACAGCTGCAACAGCAACAACAACAAAAATAGCGTTGTGGCAGGCGCCTGCAGTCCCAGCTACTTAGGAGGCTGAGGCAAAAGAATTGCTTACGCCCAAGAGTTTGAGGTTGCTGTGAGCTGATGCCACTGCACTCTACCCAGGGTGACAGCTTAAGACTTGGTCACCAGGGCAGCGCCTGTGGCTCAAAGGAGTAGGGCGCCGGCCCCATATGCTGGAAGTGGCGGGTTCAAACCCAGCCCTCCAAAACAAACAAACAAAAAAGAAATGTGAAATGTATACTATGTTAATACAGAATGCAACTTTTTTTTTTTTTTTTTTTTTTTGTTGAGACAGAGTTTCACTTTATCTCCTTCGGTGGAGGGCCTGGAGGGCCGTGGCGTCACACAGTTCACAGCAACCTCCAGCTCCTGGGCTTAGGTGATTCTCTTGCCTCAGCCTCTCGAGTAGCTGGGACTACAGGCGCCCGCCACAATGCCCAGCTATTTTTTTGTTGCAGTTCGGCTGGGGCCGGGCTTGAACCTGCCACCCTTGGTAGATGGGGCCAGCGCTTTACTCACTGAGCCATAGGCGCTGCCCAGAATGCAGCTTCTTAAATCGTAGCTCCCATATACTAAGTTTAATACTTAGTAATATATCTGTCTCAGTGAGAACTATGAAATCTATTAAATCAGTTACTCTTTTTTTTTTTTTTTTTTTTTGAGGAGACCGAGTCTCACTTTATCACCCTGGGTAGAGTGCCGTGGCATCACACAGGTCACAGCAACCTCCAACTCCTGGGCTTAGGCGATTCTCTTGCCTCAGCCTCCCGAGTAGCTGGGACTACAGGCGCCCACCACAACGCCCGGCTATTTGTCTGTTTTGCAGTTCGGCCGAGGCTGGGTTTGAACCCGCCACCTTCGGCATATGGGGCCGGCGCCCTACTCACTGAGCCACAAGTGCTGCCCTAAATCAGTTGCTCTTTTTCTCTCTGCTTTGGTTTTGGGCATTTGCCTTTTAAACCATTTCTGCAAATTTTCTGAGGAACAATTAAAGATTATTTTTGTATCCCTGAACATAAGCCTAAGTTCTGAAATAACATCTTTGTCCTTTCTTAGATCTTTCAAGGGATTTTTCCCACTCCTTGGCAACTTTTCTCAACCAGAAGTTCAGCTCTGGGCACTATGGGCTATGTATCATGTCTGCAGTAAAAACCGTATGTATTCAAATCTAATAGTTTTCTACCTATTTTTCTGTGTAAGGAATGTATTCATGATGGATTTTCAAAAAATTGTTCACCTATGTCTTCCGCATTTAGCTGTTTTTAAAAAGAAACTGAAGCCCAGCATGGTGGCTCACCCCTGTAATCCTAGCACTCTGGGAGGCTGAGGTGGGTGGATCACTTGAGCTCCCAAGTTTAAGACCAGCCTGAGCAAAATCGAGAGCCCATCTTTACTAAAAATAGAAAAAATCTGAGGCAAGAAGATTGCTTGAGCCCAAGAGTTTGAAGTTGCTGTGAGCTGGGATGCCATCACACTCTACGCAGGGCAACGCTTGCGACCCTGTCTTAAAAAAAAAGGCATAAAGTTTATAGTTAAAAAGTGCTACCCAGCTGGGCTGAGCGGGTGAATTACTTGAGCTCAGGGATTCAAGACCAACCTAAGAGGGAGACCCTATCTCTAAAAAATAGCTGGGCGTTGTATCGGGCACCTATAGTCCCAGCTACTTGGGAGGCTGAGGTAAGAGAATCACTTGATCCCAGGAGTTTGAGGTTCCTGTTGAGCTGTGACGCCACAGCACTCTACCAAGGGCAACAAAGTGAGACTCTGTCTCAAAACAAAAAAAGATGTTTATTGGTCTTTTTTTTTTTTTTTTTTTTTTTGAGACAGAGCCTCAAGCTGTCGCCCAGGGTAGAGTGTCGTGGCATTACAGCTCACAGCAACCTCCAGTTCCTGGGCTCAAGCGAGTCTCCTGCCTCTGCCTCCCAAGTAGCTGGGACTACAGGCGCCCGCCACAACGCCTGGCTGTTTTTGTTTCGGTTGCAGCCATCATTGTTGGTTGGCGGGCCTAGGCTGGATTCGAACCCACCAGCTCAGGTTTACATGGCTGGCGCCTTAGCCCGCTGAGCCACAGGCCCCGAGCCATTAATTGGTCTTTTTGATCTTTGCCAATCTAAAGTGCAAGTGATTGGCTCATTTGACATCTCTCTCTCTCTCTTTTTTTTTTTTTTGTAAAGACAGAGCCGCACTTTATCGCCCTCCATAGAGTGCTGTGGTGTCAACACAGCTCACAGCAACCTCCAGCTCTTGGGCTTAGGTGATTCTCTTGCCTCAGCCTCCGGAGTAACTGGGACTATAGGTGCCCGCCAAAACGCCCAGCTATTTTTTTGTTTTTGCCGTTTGGCTGGGGCTGGGTTTGAACTCACCACCTTTGGTATATGGGGCTGGCGCCCTACTCGCTGAGCCACAGACGCCGCCAGACATCTTTTTTTTTTTTGAGACAGAGTGTCACTATGTTGCCCTGAGTAGAGTGCTGTGGCATCACAGCTCACAGCAACCTCAAACTCTAGGGCTTAAGTGATTCTTTTACCTCAGCCTCCCAAGTAGCTGGGACTACAGGTGCCCCCACAATACCTTGCTATTTTTTTTGTTGTTGTTGCAGTTGTCATTGTTGCTTAGCAGGCCTGGGCTGGGTTTGAACCTGTCAGACTTGGTGGATGTAGCTGGCGCTGTAACCACTGTGCTACGGGCACCGAGCCTGATTTGAAGGAACTTTTTTTTTTTTTTGGAGACAGAGCCTCACGCTGTCACCCTGGATAGAAAGTTGTGGCATCACAGCTCACAGCAACCTCCAATTCCTGGGCTCAAGCGAGTCTCTTGCCTCCACCTCCCAAATAGCTGGGACTACAGGCGCCCGCCACAATGCCCGGCCATTTTTTGGTTGCAGCCGTCATTATTGTTCGGCGGGCTGGGCTGGATTCGAACCCGCCAGCTCAGGTGTACATGGCTGGCGCCTTAGCCTTTTGAGCCACAGGCGCCAAGCCAGAAGGAACTTTTTATATATTTGGTCTTTGTGATGTATGTGTTCAGTATTTTCTTCCTAGTTTTTTGTTTGCTTTTTATAAGTTTACAAGTCAATCTTTTGTTGTATGGACTTTGGATTTGTGATGATGTTTACAGTTAGGTTATAAGAGAAGTCTCGTTCTGGTGTGGTTTCAATTTTTATATTGAGTTTTATATTCAGCTTTTATCTTTGATCCATTTGAAACTTTTTGATGCATGATTTGAGGTATAGCTAGAACTTAATTTTTTCTATATTTCTACTTTGTGCCAATATCAGTTTTTATTAGATAGCCCATATTTTTCCTGGTAATAAGCAAGTTACCTTCTTCTTGACTTTTCTGGTCTCTTTGGATCATCTGAGGTTTTGGGGTTTGTTTTTTTTTTTTAAGAGATAGAGTCTTACTTTGTCGCCCTCAGTAGAGTGCTGTGGCATCACAGCTCATGGCAACCTCCACCCTATTGGGCTTAGGTGATTCTCTTGCCTCAGCTTCCCAAGTAGCTGAGACTATAAGTGCCTGTCACATCGCCCGGCTATTTTTTTGTTGTTGCTGTTTGTCCGGGCCCAGGTTTGAACCTGCCATTCTTGGTATACGGGACCAGCGCCCTACTCACTGAGCCCTGGATTATCTATTTTATCTTGCTATGTGCTAACTCCACACTGTTTTTAGCAGTTGATGTGATAGTATACTTTAATATCTGGAAAGATTTAGTACACTACTTACTCCTACATTATGTTTGTTCACTATTGCTTCATTTACCCCACTCCTTTTCTTGGTTCAGGTTTGGAACATCTGTTAGTGACAAATACTTTCGTCACACCTCCCCCCAACAGTCTTGCTTCTACATCATAGTATAGCTGGATGTAGAATTCTAGAATGACAGTTTTCTCTCAATATTTGGTGAGGGCCAACCCCGATGGCTCATGCCTGCAATCCTAGCATCCTGGGAGGCCAAGGCCTGGGTGTATTGCTTGAGCTCAGGAGTTCCAAGACCAGCCTGAGCAAGAGTGACACTGTGTCTCTACTAAAAATAGGGAAAAAAAAAAAAAAAACTAGCCAGGTGGTGTGGCAGGTGCCTGTAGTCCCAGCTACTAGTGAGGCTGAGGCAAGAGGATCATTTGAGCCTGAGAATTTGAGGTTGCTGTGACCTCTGATGATGCCATAGCACTCTACTCAGGTGAACAGAGTGAGATTCTATGTCAAAAAATAGATAAATAGATAGCACCCCTAACTCAATGGGGAGGGTGCCGGCCACATACACCCAGGCTGGCGGGTTTGAACCTGGCCCAGGCCAGCTAACAACGACAACTGCAGCAAAACAAATAGTTCGGTGTTGTGGTGGGCACCTGTAGTCCCAGGTACTTGGGAGGCTGAGGCAAGAGAATTGCTTAAGCCCAAGAGTTTGAGGTTACTGAGAGCTATGACGCCATGACACTCCATTCAAGGTGACAGCTTGAGACTGTCTCAAAAAAACAAAAAAAGAAAGATAAATAAATGTTTGGGAGAAAAAAATTCCCATTTTATTTTGCTTTCAATTTCAGTTGGCTCACACTCTTCTTAGTTTGAAGTTTTTTTTTTTTAATTTTCATTTTTTTCCTTTCTTCCTTTAGTGATTCTCTTGCCCTTTGCCTCCCAAATAGCTGGGATTACAGGCGCCCACCACAACATCTGGCTTATTTTTATTTTGTTTTTTGTTTGGGTAGAGATGGCGTCTCACTCTGGCTCACTCCGGCTCATGTTGTTCTCCAATCTCTGGCTCAGGAAATCCACCCACCTTGGCCTCCCACAGCTCCTACAGGCGTGAACCACCATGCCCGGCCTAAATTTATGTTTCTTATGCTTTGGACTTAGGTTTACAAATTTAAGAATTCATGTCTTACTAAGAAAATGAAAATTCTCAGTCATGTTCTTTTGAAATGTTAGTTTTCTCCCATTTTCTCTATTTTTTTTCTTATAGTTCTTTTATAGACATATATTATACCTTTTCTCATTCTATCTTCCACATTTTAGAACTTTTCCCCACACTTTCTTTTGGTTGTTTTTTGAGACAGAGTGTTACCTTGTCACCCTTGGTAGAGTGCCGTGATGTTACAGCAACTATGGTAAACTCTTAAACTCTTGGGCTTATATGATTCTCTTGCCTCAGCCTCCCACCTAGCTGGGACTTAATAGCTACCCACCACAACACCCGTCTATTTTTTTAGTGATGAGGTCTCACTCTGGCTGAAGCTGGTCTTGAACTCACGAGCTCAAGCAGTCCACCGGCTTTGGCCTCCCAGAGTGTTAGGATTACAGGCATGAGCCACCTTGCCCAACCTCCATACTTTAATTTTTTTTTTTTTTTTTTGGAGACAGCGTCTCACTTGGTCACCTGGGGTAGAGTGTCGTGGTGTCACAGCTCATAGCAACCTCAAACTCTTGGTCTTAAGTGAGTCTCTTGTCTCAGTCTCTTGTCCCAGCCTGTAGCTAGGACTACAGTGCCTGCCACCGTGCCCAGCTATTTCGTCGTCGTCGTTGTTGTCATTACTGTTTAGCAAGCCCTGGTTGGGTTTGAACGCAACAGCCCTGGTGCATGTGGCTGGTGCCCTAACCATTGAGCTACGGGCGCAGAGCCAGCTACACTGTTCCTCACAAGGCCTGAGACTGCATGACCAAACACCTCCCTAGGCCCCATCTCCTAAAACTGCCTTGTTGAAGAATTAATTTCCAGTGTGAACTTTTGGGGCGTACATTCAAAGCATAGCACATGTTTTTGTTCCTTTGTGCTACTTTCTGGGTAATCACTGTAGATGTGCCTTTGAGTTCATTATTTTTTTCTTTAGTAATGTCTGAATTTGCTCTTGGACTAATTAAAGTTTTAACTTCAGAGATACTTTTTTTTTTTTTTTTTTTTTTTGGCCGGGGCTGGGTTTGAACTCCGTTGGGCCACAGGCGCCGCCCCAGAGATACATTTTTAAATTTATATAATTGTTATTTTTTAAATTTTCCTGGTTTTTCTTTAGAAGTAATTATTTTATGGTCTTTATCTGATCTTATTTTAATTTACCTGTTTTGGATTATGAGATCATCTCCGGTAGGGCTGTGATCCATTTGAGAGTGGATCAGCATGTCTCCTCAGTTCTGTGTTTGCTTCTGTGTAGTTTTCTTAGGCTTGAGCCTAATATTCGTAGTACTTTCTCAGCAACATTCAGGCAGTGTGAATTACCTACTTGGGACTGTGGTTATGAATTCTCAGGAAGGACTTTCTTCCCCTCTCCTGTATACCCCAAGGACTCAGGTAGAGGCAGGGTATTTCATTGTCTTACCCCTTCTCTTGTTTTAGCCCTGTTGAGGATCCAGTTTTAGCACTGATTATGCTTTCAGCTTTCCAAGTTAAAATCTAAATTGTTAGATTACTAAGAATGATGTTCTCCTGTTGCCCCAGGATAGCCATAGGTTAGCTTCCAAGGTCTGACAGTTAAGTCTGGGAACTTGTCCTAGGAGAAGTGTTGCATACCTCCTTCAAGTACTCCCTTTGGTAAGCTATGCACCAATTCAAACCACTTTTGGAAATCTTTTTCTGGAATGGCCGTCAGAGCTGTTGTTGTAATAACCGCGATGTCCTGAATGTCATCAAAATGTCTTCCTTTTGGTTCGGCGCCTGTGGCTCAAAGGGCTAAGGCGCCAGCCACATACACCTGAGCTGGTGGGTTCGAATCCAGCCTGGGCCTGCCAAACAACAATGATGGCTGCAACCAAAAAATGGCCAGGTGTAGTGGCGAGCGCCTGTAGTACCAGCTACTTGGGAGGCAAAGGCAGGAGACTCACTTGAGCCCAGGAATTGGAGGTTGCTGTGAGCTGTGTGACGCCACCGCACTCTACCGAGGGCGATAAAGTGAGACTCTGTCTCTACACAAAAAAAATTGTCCTGTTTCTCTATCTTGTTTACTTAGCCTGCTATGCGTCTCACAGTCAGCTGATGATTTTGTCACACACAATTCAACAAATGTTTGCAATGTTTTCCTTAGTATTGCCTCTTCATCAGTGGCACTTTCTCTCCCCTCAGAAAAATGTGTAATTCATTTGTACACTGCCATTTTCTTTATGGTCTCATTCCCATAAACTTGGGCTAACACTTCCACCCTTGCCAAGAAATTTAATTTTGTTTGTTGTCAAGCTTTGACATTGAGTTGATGGCACACAAAAACACACAATAGCAATAATGAATGCCACTCAGCAAGATACCACCACAAGTTGACACACACAGAGCTGTGGAGACACGGACTTATCGCCTTTCTGAAACGTGACCAAATTGTTTGTATAGTGCTGCCAGCATAAGCACATGGTAGCAAGTTCACGAATTGAATTGTCAAACCTAGTAGTGAGCTTAAGTGTTCTTTGTTTCTGGCTCATGGAAAGTTTATCTTATACATTGACTATGGCATTAAAATATTTATTAAATTATATTGTATCCAATATCTGATGTTTTCACATTATTTAATCCAACATATTGCCTGGATTTGTGATGTGTATTATCTTTTAGTAAAAGAAGTTTTGTATCCTTTTAGCTAGGATTACACATGTTTGAAGCTTAGAGTTGTCTGGAGGTAAATATAGTAAAATGATCAGCTGTTATCTCACCATATAAGCCAGGCATTAATTCCATTTTGATTTTTCTTTTTTTTTTTTTTGAGGCAGAGCCTCAAGCTATCACCCTGGATAGAGTGCTGTGGCATCACAGCTCACAGCAACCTCCAATTCCTGGGCTCAAGCGAGTCTCCTGCCTCTGCCTCCCAAGTAGCTGGGACTACAGGCGCTAGCCACAATGCCCAGCCATTTTTTGGTTGCAGCTGTCATTGTTGTTTGGTGGGCCCAGGCTGGATTCGAACCCGCCAGCTCAGGTGTACGTGGCTGGCGCCTTAGCCCATTGAGCCACAGGCGCCGAGCCTTGTTTTATTTCTTTAGAATTAACTCATTTTATCTGTTAATTCTTAGGCTAATGGGCTTAAAACTTTGTATTCTTTCTTCCGAGTAGAAAATGTGGTGACTTGGGAAATGTCAGTTTTCCATAGAATATCTTTAATTTTCTTGCAGCCAGCAAATACTGCAAAATGTTGGTGGAAGAAGGAGGATTACAGCTTCTGTGTGACATCCAGGAGCACAGTGAGGCAAACCCCCAAGCACAGCAGATTGCGGCCTCCATTCTAGATGACTTCAGAATGCATTTCATGAATTATCAGAGACCCCCTCTGTGTTGAAAGCAGGTCTAAGAGGCTTCAGGGGTGCCTCTCTTCTTCACCGTCAGGTCTTCTGTGCATTCAGTAATCGAACCTTGGAACAGTTGTCCTTGGAGTTTTTGCGTCAGCTGTCTCATTGGTCATTTAGTGTTGATGTTCCATTCGTTACACAACTGTTGAATTTATATGATACCCATAATCCCAAATCAAGTTGGAATCATTCTGGGAACACCCCTTCAGCATCAATTTTGAAGACTCAATCTGTGGACTCTGTGGGAAGAGCTTGTGTTGAACAGCTTTCTAATGTACTTAGCCCTGGACAACTTTTTTACATTGGGAAAATGTCAGGGGAGTGGGACTGGTTTACCCAGTAGAAGAAAGGAAAGACCTGTAGAGAGACATTAGTGTTGATGTTCATTTTCCTGAGTTGTTATTCATGCTTATGTTAAGCTACGAGAGGAGGAGTATATGAAAAGAAGGGAAATATATGCTCATAAATATCTCCTTTGGAAGGCAGAACTAATTTTTTTTTCCCTTGGATACCAAAGTACTTTCTACTTGAAGGGAGAAAAGAAATAATAGAATACTTAAAGTTATAAAAATATCTCTTTGTCCTTTTTTCCCTGCAACTTTGTAAATCAGACTGAGCTGATGTGGGTGAGCTGGTGGGCATAGTGTGACATGGGCCCAAGGATTGTATATTTAGATAATAAGGGGATGGTAAATATTCCTGCCTCAAAATTTAAGTGGGACTGTGAAAAAACTTAGGAGGAAGAAGAAGGGCCAGAAAAATACTTTGCCAGCGATTTCAAGGGGTTTTATTACCCATTGTGGAGACAGAAAACACAGGCTTTTTTGAGAACCAACTACACCTACAATACAAACCATCAGAAGTTTTTTCATTCATGGCCTCTGCAGGGCTCCTCAGAGGAATGGAATCTGAATTCCCTCCCCCTTATTGACTACTGATAAATATGTTTTGTCATCTATGAGTTTTAATTTTTTACAAAAACAAAAGTAAATTCCTGTTTGATTTTTTTTTTTTTTTATTTTTTTGAGACGGAGCCTCAAGCTGTCACCCTGGATAAGTGCTGTGGCGTCACAGCTCACAGCAACCTCCAATTCCTGGGCTCAAGCAAGTCTCCTGCCTCCGCCTCCCAAGTAGCTGGGACCACAGGCGCCCGCCACAAGACCTGGCCATTTTTTGGTTGCAGCCGTTGTTTGGTGGCCCAGGCTGGATTCGAACCTGCCAGCTCAGGTGTACGTGGCTTGCGCCTTAGCCTGTTGAGCCACAGGCGCCGAGCCCAGGCCTAGATTTTTTTCTTTTTTAATTAAAGTCAGGACTAGATTTTTGTGCTGTTAGCTACTGTGGTCTCATCTTTTGCAATCAAGTGAGGAAGATAAGCAGGGCTTGTTACCTTTTTCCTTAGATACTCCTTAAATTGCACTGTTTCCTAACACATGATACCAACATGGGTGTCTGAATTTCCTGACTGGGTTCCAGCACCTCAAAACACTGTTATCAGATCCGATCTTTGGCTAACGTGAGGGTGTATTGAATTCGAGTCCTATTACCAGGTGTCCTTCGAGTTTTGTCTCATTCACAACAATCAACAATCCTTTGGGGTAGGACAGGGTAGATTAGTTTGATTCTCCTCACATAACAAGTGAGAAAAGGGGAATTCAGTAAGGTTGTTAATTTGTTGAGTAGTCCTAGCTGGTTCTGTCTGTGCTGATTATAAGGCCTGGCTCTTCCTTACTACTACTCCCATCCAGGACACAAGCATAACCTTGGGGCATATTTGTATTTAGCAGCAAGTCAACAGTATTATTCAGATGCCTCTATGCTCAGGGTTTAGGGCAGTAGTTCTCAACCTGTGGGTCGCGACCCTTTTGTACTTTATTAAAAGTTCACAGCATTAGGAAGGTTGAGAGCCACTGGTTTAGGGACTCTAGGCCAGACCTAAGCTCAGGATGCTTATCCAGAACAAGGTTCCAGTTAGAAAATGGGCACAAGCCCACAGCTTACAATGCAGCCTTGGTACAAGAGGAGGGTATGTATCAGCCCCTCTTTGTTTTTTAAGGGTGTCATCCGCTGTTCACCTTTGTTCATGCTGTTCCATCGGGCTGCTGCTGCTTTACTTCAAACTCATATTTATCCTCAGGGTTCAGTTCTAATGTTACCTTCCTATTCCTGATCCTCTCTCCAGCAGAGTTATTTGCACCCTTCCCAGGGCTCCTGAAGGTCATGAATGATTTCCCATCACCCTATAATGTACACAAAATTTTCACAGCAGTCATTTTGTTTAGTCCTCACAAGAGGATTGTAACTTAACAATTAGGACACGTTTATTGAATGTGCGTTTTTATTTGTTTAAATCTTCACAGCAGGCCAGTGCAGTGGCACACATCTATAATCCTAGCACTCTGGGAGGCCGAGGCAGGTGGAGTTTGAGACCAACCTGAGCAAAAAGTGAAACCCCATGTCTACTAAAAATAGAAAAACTGAGACAAGAGGATTGCTTGAGCTCAAGAGTTGGAGGTTACTGTGAGCTATGATGCCATGGCACTCTACCTAGGGCAACAACTTGAGAGTCTGTCTCAAAAAAATCTGCACAACAGTCATTTTGCAGATGAGGAACCCGAGGCCTAGAGGTTAAACAATTTGTCTAAGGTTGCACAGCAAGTAACTGATAGAGAGCTGGGGGTCTGCTGTCTGATCCTGACACATGCTCATTCAGTAACCAAGGTTTATTTACTGTCTCTTTTCCCCAGAGGATCTTCTGACATCTCTAGTTAGTTCCTTATAACTGAGAGACAGAGGTTAGGGCCTGAGAGCCAGTGATATAAAAACCTAGCGGGATCTACTTTAGTAGGGAGAGACAGGCATTCTCCAAAGCAAATATGACCCTAGTGATGAGCCACAGTGATAAGAAAGGGAAAGGTAGCAGTAAGTGGTACAGTACAGGAACAGCACCAGGTACCAGTCATGTTCCATCCATCACTGTCCGTGTGAAGAAACAAGCCCAGAGAGATGAAGTGGTGAAGGCAGTCCAGCTTCCTTCTGAATCCTTTAAGGCATCCTAAGGCTACTCGCCAACAAACCTTGGGGGCCGCTTCTCCCTGAAGGCTGCCATGCCCTCCAGCCGGTCCTGGGTTGGGATATTCTGTAACAGTGTAAAGAATATTAATATGTGTGGGGGTGGGGGGAATTAGAACTACAGGCCAAAAATACATTGCCTAAGCTTGTTCATCCTGTGACAAGGACATGATCTAAGTGTTTCTGACTTCAGGCTTGAGCCATGCAAAGGCACAGCCTCAGTGGCTGCTTTGTCTCCGGGGGAGAGCAACCTGCCTCTGTGGATCTGAGCTCCCTCACTATCGCCCTACTCACACGTTTCCAGGGAGCTCCCTACCTCTGCCAGTCTGAGAACAAGGCTTCTCTGTAGAGACGAGAGATAGCCTTTGCAGCAAGAAATTTGGCTTTGAAGCTCAGTGTATAGCTGGTTCCCAGGAGGTTTTGCAAGCCTAGAAGTGTTTTGGATATTTGTTAATCTGGAGATAAGCATTTTTTATTCCCCGAATAAGTTAGTCCCGGTTTACAGCCCTTTGAACACACACAACCTGCAGCCTATAACTAAGCCTTGATGTTCCAACCCAGCCTGGCCACTACAGTGGCCGCTGGTACAGGGAGGGCAGGAGCTGTTTAAGTACCTCTATGTTTTCCTGTGATTTTTCTGGGCACTAAGTGGGGCAGGATGTATCGCCATCAGATGGTTGAGGAAATAATCCCAAAGAAAAGCAGGGTAGCTCCCTTGGAACCATTCTAGGTTAATTATGGGGAGGTACCCTCTAAATTGGGCAGGTATTATACAGTGTCCCCCAACTCTGGCCCAGCCTCTGTTAACAAGCACACATGGACGGGCAGCAGCCACATACCTGGGCATAGCATATCCCTTCAATGGCCATCCCTGATGCAATGTCCACCTGCAAGAAATAAGTACTTTGTGGACCCATCTGCACCCATACTGGGAGCCAGCCTGCACTATTGCCTCCAGCAGGCAGAGATGGCTGTGATAAGAGATTCCCTAGCTAAAACAGGAACACCGTAACAATGACAAACATAGCTGGCAGAATTAGGAGCTGTGAGAACAAGAAGGTCAACATAGCCTGCAGAGAGGCTGTGTAAGGGAGGAGTCCCTAGTCTTCCATTTGGCTGCCTCACCAGGCCTTGAGCCACCCTGTTAACTTAACCTGCTTCTGTTGCCCTCAAGGAGGTCCTGGGCTTGTATGACCTGGCTCCCGTCAATTTCTCCAGCCTCTAGGCCCAGTGCTTACATGATTAGCACTTAGAAGTACCATGTATGGATATGTGTAAACTCCACCTTTCACAGCAAGGGTTGTCATCCCCTATCACACAGCTGAGAAATGGGAGGCATAGGAAGCTCAGAGTTCACAACAGAATGTGCACAAGCAGGTCTTGGAACCCAGAGGATCTGCGCGCCAGGCTGCGTTCTAGCCTGCATGCTGCCTGTCTTTCCCAAGTTTCCATCAGTCAAGCTGTTTTTTTTTTTTTTTTTGAGACAAAGCCTCAAGCTGTCACCCTGGATAGAGTGCCGTGGCATCACAGCTCACAGCAACCTCTAATTCCTGGGCTCAAACGAGTCTCTTGCCTCCGCCTCCCAAGTAGCTGGGACTATAGGTGCCCGCCACAATGCCCGGCCCTTTTTTGGTTGCAGCCGTCATTGTTATTTGGCTGGCCCGGGCTGGATTCGAACCCACCAGCTCAGGGGTACGTGGCTGGCGCCTTAGCCCGTTGAGCCACAGGCGCCGAGCCAAGCTGTTTGTTCTTATAGCTCTGTTCTGCTCAGACTTCCTCTTCTCTGGAATTCTTATCCTTCCCATGGCCCAACTCCAGAAAACATTCTTTAAGCCAGCATTATCCAGTGTGGCAGCCACTAACCACATATGGCTGCTGAGCACTTGAATTGGGATTAGCTTGAAGGAAGAACTAAATGTATTTGTTTTTAATTAAGTTTAAAGATCAAGTGCTATCTTATGGACAGCACTTGAACCTCTCCAGGCTTTCTGCTTAGTACCATTAATCTTTTATTAGTGATTTGTGTCTTTCTGTCCCTTCCCTACTTTGGGAGCAGTGACCATATTTAACTCATTTCTATGTCCCAGTTCCCCACTCAGATCTGGATTCAGCGTGTGGTAAGGGAATTGATGGCTGAGTTGAAATCCTGGGGTGGATTAGCTACATGGGCAGCATCACCCAGGGCCCTGCACAGACCGGGATTTTTTCTACTCACTTCCTCTATGACCTTGGGCCAGTCACTTATCTTTTCTGAACCTCAATTTTCTTCCTCTGTCCAAAGGGGGCAAAGCAGGTAAAATGTAAACAGTTAACTGGTCAAACTTCCCATTTTACAGATGGGTAAATTGTGCAGAGCAAGAGGCCAGAGTCTATTCAAAGCCTCCAGTTCTTGAGTTCTTTCCCTCTGAGCCCTAAAAGCACTGTGTCCTGGCCTTAAGTGACTTTAGTGGACCCAAGTCCCAAAGCCAAACTCTCACCTCTATTCCTCGGTCAATGGCAACTTTGCCCAGCCGCACAGCAATGGGGGCCTAGGGAAAAGGAAACACTGGTTGAGGAAGGATCAGTGCTGATCAGATTTGGACAGGGAGACAGTGTCTAGTTCCAGCTGTTCTACTGATGTGTCTCATTAGTGTTCTATCACCTTTTAGTTGAGGGTTAGTTGAGGTTTCTTTTCTATAAAGGAAGCCAGACTCTGATCCCTCACCTTCCCAATCCTAACCACCTGTCCTTCCAAGATGTCCAACATACTACACTTTACAAAGTGCTTTCCTGGCTTGGTGTAGCACTGTGGATACAGTGCCAGCCACGTAACATTGAAGTTGGCGGGTTTGAATCTAGCCAGGGCCAGCTAATCAACAATGACAACTGCAACAAAAAATAGCCGGGTGTTGTGGCGGGCACCTGTAGTCCCAGCCACTTGGGAAGCTGAGGCAAAAGAATCGCTTAAGCCAAAGAGTTTGAGATTGCTTTGAGCTATGATGCCATGGCACACTACTGAGGGCAACACAAACTCTGTCTCAAAAATAAAAACAAAAAACAAAGTGCTTTCCTACCCACAGACTTTATCAGAAAAATACATTGATTTTTTGTTTTTGTTTTTAGAGATAGAGTCTTACTTTATCGCCCTTGGTAGAGCGCTGTGACATCACAGCTCACAGCAACCTCCAGCTCCTGGGCTTAGACGATTTTCTTGCCTCAGCCTCCTGAGTAGCTGGGACTACAGGCACCCGCCACAATGTCTGGCTATTGTTATTTTTTTTGTTTTTTGCAGTTTGGCTAGGGCCTGGTTTGAACCTGCCACCCTGGGCACATGAGGCTGGTGCCCTATTCACTGAGCCACAGGTGCCATCCGAGACAATTTTGGTTTGAACCCACCACCTCCGACTAACGGACCGGCACCCTACTTCTTTGAGCCACAGGTGCTGCCCAAGACAGTGATTTTTAAAGGGTTAACATAGAGGCTGTAAATGAAAAAGCTAACTACATGAAAATGAAAAACTTCAGACTGCGGGAGTAAAAGACAAAAGTCAAAAATGGAAGAAAAATACTTGTGAGAGATGAGTTTCCTTTATAAAAAGTTGGTAAGTTGGTTAAAAAAAAAAAAGTTGGTAAGTTGGTGCAATTTTTGAAAAACATTTACAAAAGGCATGTAAAGGTAGTTCATAGAAAAGGAAATTTAAGTGTGAAGGATGTCCCACAGCTGTAGGCAGGTCCTACAGTGAGTGGTGCTCACTGTTGCTGAGACTGGAGAGACTGGTGTTTATTTGCACGCACTGACTGAGTAAATTGATGTGCCTTGGGAAAGCAATCTGGCAAAATCACATGCATGTGCTCTTTGTTGCAACTCCATGTAGGGAATCACTCCAGCTATTTTGGTATAGCAAAATAATAAAACATAAAGTTTCATCTGTAGGATACAGGTTAATGATGGCACCGCTATGCCATGACTGAAAAAGTATATGATTGTTTAAAAGAATGAGGTCAATCCATTATGTGCTAAAGTGGAAAGATCTCCAGAAGACGTCAGGTGTAAAAAGCAAGTTGCTTCCTGGTGTATATATTATAGTTCCATTTGTGTAAAATGTGTTGGTATGACTTGGTTTTGGGGAGAAAAGTTAGGAAATGGAGAGCTTCATTTTTTGTTTTGTATAGTTCCATACTACTTTAATTCTTTATTATGTATGTTTTAATTGTTCAATTTTCTGTTAAAACTGAATTAACCTCTAAAGATACATTCCTTGGGTGGCGCCTGTGGCTCAGTGAGTAGGGCACCGGCCCCGGCCAAATTGCAACAAAAAATAGCTGGCGTTGTGGCGGGCGCCTGTGGGTCTAGCTACTTGGGAGGCTGAGGCAAGAGAATCGCCTAAGCCCAGGAGAGTTGGAGGTTGCTGTGAGCTGTGTGATGCCACAGCACTCCACTGAGGGCGACAAAGTAAGACTCTTGTCTCAAAAAAAATAAAGATATATTCCTCGTCCTCTAAACCACTAAAAGGAACTTAAGAATTATTTAAATATATGACTACATGTGCAAAATATGTATTACAGGCTCGGTGCCTGTGGCTCAACGGGCTAAGGTGTCAGCCACGTACACCTGAGCTGGCGGGTTCGAATCCAGCCCCAGCCCGCCAAACAACAATTTTGGCTGCAACCAAAAAGTGGCCGGGCGTTGTGGCGGG
>CAUYON010021837.1:0-25374 GCA_963573935.1 Arctocebus calabarensis | reverse complement strand
AAGGAGGAGAAAAAATGATTCATGGTAGGTCCTAGTTCATGGGTTTTAGGTGTAATGTATCTCTAGATTTTACTAGAAAAAAACATATTGAATGATTCATACATTTATTTAACAAGTATGTATTGGGTAGCTAATCTGTCTAAAACACCATTTTAAGTACAGATTTAGATGTGGGAGGCTAATAAAAAAGAAAAGTCATATATGATCGTTAAGTTATCTCGGTCTCAGCAACTTGATGAATGGTGACATGGCTAAACTGAGGAAGGGAAGAATACAGTAGGGACAGTTGTAAGAAAAAATATAAATTATCTTTGCTTTGATATTTGTTGTTAATATACATTGTGAAATATATGCACTTAAGAATTAAAAGAAACTTTCTGGCTGGGTGTGTTCCCACCTGTAATCCCAGCACTTCGGAGGTGGAGGTGGGTGGATAGCCCTAGCTCACAGGTTTGACACCAGCCTGAGCCTGAGCCAGAGCTATGATGACAGGGCAATCTACCAAGGATGACAAAGTGAGACTCTGTCTCAAATAAAAAAAAAAGCTTTCTAAAATTCAAGAGAAAAAATTAAAAAAAGAAAACCAAATCAATCTAAAATATAGCACAAATATATGACAAAGAATTGTCCATCAATTGTATCTAATAGATACTATGCAGGGTGACAAGTCAACTACGAAGAAAACACCTTTATAAAAAAAATTCAAGGGGGAGATTTACTTCCAGTGTTCATGATCGGACTAAAGAGAATAATTTGTGTTTTGTCTGATTTTCTACAGAATACCTGAAGGACCTGATAAAAATATTTTCTCTGACTGCAACTATAACTGTGTTCCTAAGGGGAAAAGAGCCATGTTGGTCAAGAGAACTTTTCGACATTGCTTAAGGTTACTGCTTTGGTAGCTTTTCCTTACTAATTGACTGTTGATTAAGGTCCAAGTGGGTATGTCTTCGTAGGATTTTTAATTAAAAGAGAGCAGCAAGAATGGCATTTAACTCTTCCGGTGTATTTTCAGTTACTCTGGTAATTCGTTTCCAGTTCACAGATACTTCTTGTGTATAAAGAAGAGGTCGCAAAGATAGGAATTTGGACAAGATTTCTACCTAAATGTAGACTTCTCTGAAGGCGTAATATTTGCTTATTATTATAACTGTGTTGTACGGCGTATCAACCTAAAATTACCAAAAGGGTCAGAATCTAGTTAGTATGTGTGTATATATGAGAGAAAAAGTGTGTTTGTGTGTGTGTATATGTATACATGAGTTTATTCACAGGAAAAGTTTTTTTTTCTAGACATTCTCAAGCTGCCGCCCTGGGTAGAGCGCTGTGGCATCACAGCTCACAGCAACCTTCAACTCTTGGGTTTAAGAGATTCTCTTGCCTCAGCCTCCCAACTAGCTGGGACCACAGGTGCTGAACACAATGCCCAGCTATTTTGGGGGGGGGGCGGGGATGGGTGGGTTGTGATTATCATCATTGTTGTTTGGCAGGCCCAGGCTGGATTTGAACCCGCCAGCTCTGGTGTATGTGGCTGGTGCCCTAGCGGTTTGAGCTACAGGTGCTGAGCCTCACAGGAAAAGTTTAAGGACAACTGCCTACAGAGTACAGATTCCAAATACAAGTGTCCAAAGTGTAGAAGTTTAGAATTATTTACATAAAGTTTAGGGAAGGATAACAATTTAAAAATCTTTCTATATTAGGTTTAGTGCATAGTTTCAATATGACTATCGGGTCAGTTGAGATAGTCTTTTTGAGACAGTCTCAAGATGTCACCCTCGGTAGAGTGCTGTGACATCACAGTTCACAGCAACCTCCAACTCTTGGGTTTAAGCGATTCTCTTGTCTCGGCCTCCCATGTAGCTGGGACTACAGGCGCCTGACACAACGCCCGGCTATTTTTTTTTGGGGGGGGGGGGTTGCAGTTGTCGTTGTTGCTTAGCAGGCACGGGCCTGGTTTGAACCCACCACCCTAGGTGCATGTGGCCAGGGCAGCCAATTGTCTTTTTTTTTTTTTAAGGTATATTTAACATTGCACATTGAAGATGTAACTGTCACGGTGTCTTTTGCGCCATCTGGTGTGAGTTAGGTAGAGGACAATAAAGGAGGCAGTTTATAACAAAGATCAGAGATTGGAAGGGGAGGATAAGAAACAAATTAGAAACATGACTTAGTTTCCAAGGCTAACTCTCTCCTTAGCATAATAAATTAAGAGTGTTCTGAAATTTTCTTTTATAGTTGCTAGGTTCTCTGTTCTATGGATCCCACAACACTCCTTTGAGATAGATACTGCTGCTATCTGCATTTTAGAGAAAGGCACAGAAGTTCAAGTAACTTTTCAGAGATCACACAGCTAATTAGAGCTAGACCAGGTGGTCTGACCCCAGTAATTGCGCTTTTTTTTTTTTTGAGACAATCTCACTATGTCACCCTCGGTAGAGTGCTGTGGTGTCACAGCTCTTAGCAACCTCAAACTCTTGGGCTTAAGCAAATCTCTTGCCTCAGCCTCCCAAGTAGCTGGGACTACAGGTGCCCGCCACAAGACCCAGCTGTTTTTTTTTTCTGTAGAGACAGAGTCTCGCTTTGTCACCCACGGTAGAGTGCTGTGGAGTCACAGCTCACAGCAACCTCCAGCTTCTGGGCTTAGGCCAGTCTCTTGCCTCAGCCTCCCAAGTAACTGGGACTACAGGCGCCCGACACAAGGCCCGGCTATTTTTTGATGCAGTTTGGCCGGGGCCGGGTTTGAATCTGCCACCCTCGGTATATGGGGCCGGCGCCCTACTTGCTGAGCTACAGGCGCCACCCAAGACCCAGCTATTTTTTGTTGCAGTTGTCATTGGTTAGCAGACCCAGGCAGTGTTCAAACTTGCCACCTTTGTTGTATGTGGCTGGCTCCCTGACCACTGTGCCACAGGCGCTGAGCCAGTAATTGTGCTCTTGACCGCTACACTATTTAACACAGCAATAAATATTTCAAATTTAATTTTACCCAGAATTTTCCTGTAGATTAAGGCAAACGATGCTATATTTTAATGATATTTTTGAAAATGGAAACTTTTACTTTCCTTCAAACTAATAGATAGAGAAATTGATAAAAAAAAAAAAAATACGTTCTTTTCAAATGTATTTTAGTTTTTCCCAAGAGTTGAACCAGCAGATACTTAAAAAAGCATTCACTCATTAAACTTTAATTTTTAATTTTTCCCAAGAGTTGAATGTGCTTTAAGGCTCCCAAACTAGCAGATACTTAAAAAAGCATTCACTCTGGACGGCGCCTGCAGCTCATGGAGTAGCCCCCGCCTCAGCTGAAGTGCAAAACAGAAAAATAGCCGGGCATTGTAGTGGGCACCTGTAGTCCCAGCTACTTGGGAGGCTGAGGCAAAAGAATCGCTGAAGCCCAAGAGTTTGAAGTTGCTTTGAGCTGTACTACCATGGCACTGTACCGAGGGAGACATAGTGAGACTCTGCTTAAAAAAAAAAAAAAAAAAAAACTTGGCTCGGCGCCTGTGGCTCAGCGGGCTAAGGCGCCAGCCACGTACACCTAAGCTGGCGGGTTCGAATCCAGCCTGGGCCCGCCAAACAACAATGATGGCTGCAACCAAAAACAAAAATGGCCGGGCGTTGTGGCAGACGCCTGCAGTCCCAGTTACTTGGGAGGCCGAAGCAGGAGACTCGCTTGAGCCCAGGAATTGGAGGTTGCTGTGAGCTGTAATGCCACGGCACTCTACCCAGGGCGACAGCTTGAGGCTCTGTCTCAAAAAAAAAAAAAAAAAAAAAAAGACTTAAGTCAAACTTTCTGGATCCGAGTCCTTGCTGTTAAACATGGTCGATTCTAGATTCTTCAGAGCAAAGTCCTTAACACTGACCTGCTTTTAGAATATGTAGTAGATGCTAGTCATTTACCTGTCTACTCTCAGATTCATTTTCTTGCCTCTTGCTGCAAACTACATTTCTCAAATTTCCTTGCCAGGTGGTTTTAGGCTAGGTTCAGCTAGCAGGAGGCACTAGTGGGAGACTGCAGGAGAAGTGGGGAAGGAAAATCCAGAGTAAGCCCTAGCCTCTGCCCCCTTCAGCTTTGTCTTTAGCAGGAGCTGTGCATCTTCTGTGGTCCTACCTCCCATCAGGTAACCAGCCTTTAGGTTCTGATAATACTACCTCCCTCCTTCATTCCTCCAGATTCCTGCTGTTGCTAATCTCTGGGCTACCCCACCTTCTCCTTTTTGGTTTTCAGTACTCCATCATATTTGTGACGTTCTTTGATAAATTTTTTCTATTGGACTATATGACATGGTTTCTTTCTTTCTTTCTTTTCTATTTTTATTTATTTTATTTTTTTTGAGACAGAGCCTCAAGCTGTCACCCTGGATAGAGTGCTGCGGCATCACAGCTCACAGCAACCTCCAATGCCTGGGCTCAAGCGAGTCTCCTGCCTCCACCTCCCAAGTAGCTGGGACTACAGGCGCCCGCCACAACGCCCGGCCATTTTTTTTTTTAACTTTATTTATTTATTTATTGTTTTGTTTTTTGCAGTTTGGCCAAGGCTGAGTTTGGACCTGCCACCTTCGGTATATGGGGCCAGAGCCCTACTCACTGAGCCATAGGCACCCCCCACTGGCCATTTTTTGGTTGCAGCCGTCATTGTTGTTTGGCGGGCCGGGCTGGATTCGAACCCACCAGCTCAGGTGTACATGGCTGGCACCTTAGCCCGTTGAGCCACAGGCGGCGAGCCACTTTCTTTCTTTCTTTTTTGATAAAGTCTCATTTTGTCTCCCTCGGTAGAGTGCTGTGAGCAACTCTTGGGCTCAAGTGATTCTCTTGTCTCTGCCTTCCAAGTAGCTGGGACTACAGGTGCCCTCCACTATGCCTGTCTATTTTTTTAATTTATTTTTTATTTTTTAAAGTTATTTTATTTATTTATTTATTTTTTGAGACAGAGCCTCAAGCTATCTCCCTGGATAGAGTGCTGTGGACTCACTGCTCACAGCAACCTCCAATTCCTGGGCTCAAGCGAGTCTCCTGCCTCTGCCTCCCAAGTAGCTGGGACTACAGGTGCCTGCCACAGTGCCCGGCCATTTTTCGGTTGCAGCTGTCATTGCTGTTTGGCGGGCCCGGGCTGGATTTGAACCCGCCAGCTCAGGCGTGGCTGGCGCCTTAGCCCGTTGAGCCACAGGCGCCCAGCCTATTTTTTATTTTTATCTTTTTGGGGACAGAGCCTCAAGCTGTTGCCCTGGGTAAAGTGTGTGGCATCCCAGCTCATAGCAACCTCCAACTCCTGGGCTCAAGCAAGTCTCCTGCCTCCGCCTCCCAAGTAGCTGGGACTATAGGCGCCCGCGACAACGCCTGGCCATTTTTTGGTTGCAACCGTCATTGTTGTTTGGTGGGCCCTGGCTGGATTCAAACCCGCCAGCTCAGGTGTACGTGGCTGGCTCCTTAGCCCGTTGAGCCACAGGCGCCGAGCCTGCCTGTCTATTTTTAGAGATGAAGACTCCCTCTTGCTTGAGCTGGTCTTGAACCTGTGAGCTCAGGCTATCCACCTACCTTGGCCTCCCAAAGTGCTAGGATTACGGACATAAACCACCGCTCCTGGCACCGGAAGCCACATTTTTTTTTTTTTTTGAGACAGAGTCTCACTTTGTTGCCCTTGGTAGAGTGCCATAGCATCATAGCTCACAGCAACCTCTGACTTCTGAGCTTAAGGGATTCTCTTGCCTCAGCCTCCCAAGCAGCTGGGATTGCAGGCGCTCGCCACAACGCCCAGCTATTTTTTTGTTGCAGTTTGGCTGAGGCCGGGTCTGAACCTGCCACCCTCAGTATATGGGGCTGGCGCCCTACTCACTGAGCCAGAGGCGCTGCCCTGGAAGCCACATTTTTAAAAGATTAGTAAAATGAGGGATGGCATCTGTGGCTCAAAGGAGTAGGGCACTGGCCCCATATACCAGAGGTGGCAGATTCAAAGCCGACCTCGTCCAAAAACTGTAAAAAAAAAGATTAGTAAAATGAAATAATCCAGCAGAAGGTGACAGGAATATTATATGATCAGCTGTTTATGCAATTAGAAAGTGTTTCAACTAGGCTCAGCTCTCATAGCACAGTGGTTATGATATCAGCCACATACATCGAGGAGTGGGTTTTGACCCAGCCTGGGCCAGATAAACAACAATAAACTACAACAAAAAATAGCCAGGCGTTGTGACAGGTGCCTATAGTCCCAGCTGCTTGGGAGACTGAGGCAAGAGAATCGCTTAAGCCCAAGAGTTGGAGGTTGCTATAAGCTGTGATGGCATAGCACTCTACCCAGGACCACAAAGTGAGACTCTGTCTCAAAAAAAAAAGTTTCCAACTAAAGAAAAGCTCAAAAAAAATAAAATAAAATAAAATAAATTAAAAAATAATAATAAAAAAAAAAAAAAAGAAAAGCTCAATTTTGGGCGGTGCCTGTGGCTCAACAAGTAGGGCGCCGGCCCCATTATACCAAAGGTGGCGGGTTCAAACCCAGCCTCGGCCGAACTGCAAAACAGAAAAATAGCCATGAGTTGTGGTGGGCGCCTGTAGTCCCAGCTACTCGGGAGGCTGAGACAAGAGAATCGCCTAAGCCCAGGAGTTGGAGGTTGCTGTGAGGTGTGTGTTGCCACGGCGCTCTAACGAGGGCGATAAAGTGAGACTCTGTCTCCACAAAAATAAAAAATAAAAATAAAAATAAAAATAAAAGCTCAATTTTATCATAGGATACAGTACATGAAAACTAGATTCGCGGCTGGGTGAAAGGCTCAATTTTACCATAGGATACAGTACATGAAAACTAGATTCGTGGGAGAGAGGATAAAGGGTGAGATCACACTTGAGGTGCATCTTTGAAGGGTCAGGAGAAAACTACTAAATGCAGAACACAAATGTTTTCACACAGTAAATGAGAAAATCTCACGAATGTTATGTCGTATAGGCGGATGAAAATATCTCAGATTGTGGTGGTGCCTGTGCCTCAAGGGAGTAAGGCGCCGGCCCCATATGTCTGAGGTGGCGGGTTCAAACCCAGCCCTGGCCAAAAACTGCAAAAAAAAAAAAAAAAGAAAGAAAGTATAAGTATCTCAGATTGTATATGAAGCCCGCACACTGTACTCCATGACTTAACTAATGTACACAGCTATGATTCAATAAATAAATAAATAAAAAGAAAACTAGATTAATGGCCGGGTGCAGTGGCCCATGCCTGTAATCCTAGCATTCCAGGAGGCCGAGGTGAGTGGATTGCCTGAGCTCACAGGTTCGAGACAAGAGCGAGACCTTGTCTCTAAAAATAGCCAGACGTTGGACAGCGCCTGTGGCTCATCAAGTGGGGCGCCAGCCCCATATACCGAAGGTGGCAGGTTCAAACCCAGCCTCGGCTGAACTGCAAAGCAGAAAAATAGCTGGGCATTGTGGCGGGTGCCTGTAATGGCAGCTGCTTGGGAGGCTGAGGCAAGAGAATCACCTAAACCGAGGAGTTGGAGGTTGCTGTGAGCTGTGTGATGCCACGGCCCAATAAAGTGAGACTCTGTCTCTACCAAAAAAAAAAAAAAAATAGCCAGAAGTTGTGGCGGGCCCCTGTAGTCCCAGCTACTTGGAGGCTGAGGCAAGAAAATCAATTAAGGCTGAGTACCCTTAGCTCAGCAGTAAGGGTGCAGGCCACATGCACCAGGGCTGTTGGGTTCCAACCTGAACCAAGCCTGCTAAACAAACAAACATACGAATAGCCAGGCGTTGTGGCTGGTGTCTGTAGTCCCACCTGCAAGGGAGGCTGAGGTAAGAGAATCACTTGAGCCTAAGAGTTTGAGGTTACTGTGAGCTATAACTCCATAGCATTCTACTGAGGGCGACAAAGTGAGACTCTTGTCTCAAAAAAAGAAAGAAAAAAGAAAAATGAAATAAAAATAAAAAAAATCAAAGACTTTTATAAATGTGAAGTGAGGAGCAAAGGATACTCCTGCCCCCAAGATGGGGATAACAGGAGGATGGGTGCAGGTTCGAGGCCGTCCAGGAGGGATGAGTATGATCTCCAAAAGTCTAAAGGAATTGGCACAGAAATATCCCACTTTTGGATAAAGAGGACACAGAGGCCTGCAGCCTTAGCCAGAGGGAGTCCTGTGATAGCATTCTGAAGTCCAGGAATGTAGAGCCTCTCCTGGACTCCTGTCCTGAGGCCCAGGGGACTGGCATCCTGGACCGATCACTGCCTGAGGCATCCACATGGGGGCAGTATGACAACCCTGAAGGGCTCTGATGGGAGGGTATAAAAGGGCCTCCCTTCTTCCCTCCCGCGTGCCTTTGCCCCGCATCCCCTTCACGCCATTAAGGTGTTAGATTAATAAAGGCTGTTCACCAACCCCCAGCCCCACGGGGAGAGCAGGCTGAAACTCTTGACTTTTCCGTCTCCTCAGCTAGAAGGCTAAGAACGGCTTGTCTGGTTGTCTCGTTCAGAGTTCCACCCCTGTAAGTACAGGTGTCCATGGTGGAAACATGGACAAATGGGAAAGGAGAAGGCACAGTGTCCGTGGCCCTGGTGAAGCTGACTGCCCCGGCCTGAGTTCCCCAAGTTCATTGGGAGTCCCAATAACCACCACAAGGGGGAGCTACCAGCCCGCAAACCCTGCCAGTTGGTCTCTGCCTTAGAGGAGGTGGGCCCAGCCAGAGTGCGGTGGGTGTTCCTCTGAGTCTCTTCCCTGACTTTCCTGCACTCAGAACTTACATGCAGTCTTACACAGGTATGAGATGGAAGCACCTCTGGAGCCCAGGCCAGTAGAGCAGAGGAGAGAGTGGGGACACGTGGCATGAAGCTTAGAGGAGTGTAGGGAAGAGAGACCTCCAAGTGAAGACTGGGCAGAGGGTACAACTTGAAAGCTTGGTATTTCCAGAAGAGTGGGATGGACAAAACCTGATACCAACCACTCCCAGGTTAAGGGTAGGCTGAGAGTGGAAGGTTGACCCCTAATGAGGGAGAGGAGGGCCTATATGGGCAAAGTAGGGGCATGAGTTTCTTTACCTCAATACATTTTTCTTTTGTTTTAACCTTTTAAAGGTTGAGGTAAAATACACAGTGACATTCACACTGTACACTTAGTTTTAGTGTACAGCTCAGTGATTTTTCTTTTTTGAGGCATTCTCACTCTGTTGAGTCATCATAAGTCACAGCAACCTCAAACTGTTGGGCTTCTGGAATCCTCCTGCCTCAGCTTCCCAAGTAACTGGGCCTACAGAGGCATGCACCACCAATGGGGCTAATTTTTTCTATTTTTTTGTAAAGATGGGGTCTTGACCTTGCTCAGGCTGGTCTCTAACACCTCCTTACCTGAAGCAATCCTCCCACCTTGGGCTCACAAAGTACAAGGACAACAGACATGAGCCACAGGGCTGGGCTAGCACTATGATTTTTTTTTTTTTTTTTTTTTTTTGAGACAAGAGTTTCACACATAGACAAGTGGGAAAGGAGA
This sequence comes from Arctocebus calabarensis, assembly GCA_963573935.1. NCBI lineage: Eukaryota > Metazoa > Chordata > Mammalia > Primates > Lorisidae > Arctocebus > Arctocebus calabarensis. The sequence continues at coordinate 15,913 of CAUYON010021837.1, read as the reverse complement.
AGGGACAGTGTCCGTGGCCTTGGTGAAGCTGACTGCCCCGGTCTGAGTTCCCCAAGTTCTCCAAGTTCATTTGGAGACAAGAGTTATAGGGCCATGGTGCCATAGCTCACAGCAACCTCAAACTCTTTTTGGTCTCAGGTGATCCTCTTGAATCAGCCTCCTGACTGCAGGTGCTTGCTACAATGCCCTGATAGTTTTTCTATTTTTAATAGAGACAGGATCTCACTCTTGCTCAGGCTGATCTTGAATTCCTGAGCGCAAGCAATCCATCTGTCTTGGCCTCTCAGAGTGCTAGGATTATAGGTGTGAGCCACTGCTCCCAGCAGCAATATGATTTTTTTGTTTTGAACAAAGTCTCACTCAGTCACCCTGAGATTGAGTGCCATGGCATCATAGTTCATAATAGCTCACAGCAACCTCAAACTTTTGGGCTCAAGTGATTCTCTTGCCTCAACCTGCTGAGTAGTTGGGACTATGGGCACCTACTACAATGCCCGGCTATTTTTTTTTTTAAGAGATGGGGTCTTGCTCTCACTCAGGCTGGTCTTGAACTCCTGAGCTCAGGCAATCGACCTGCCTCAGCCTCCCAGAGTGCTAGGATTACAGGCATAAGCCACTGTGCCAGACCTACAGCTCTATGATTGTTTAGCTTATGTGTTCATTACTTATGTATACAATACTTATATAATCACAACTGCCACTGGCAGTTCAATTTGACAAACTTTTTTTTTTGAGTCTCACTATGTTGCCCTCAGTATGAGTGCAGTGGCATCACAGCTCACAGCAACCTCAGACTCTTGAGCTTAAGCAATTCTCTTGCCTCAGCCTCCCAGTAGCTAGGGCTACAGGCACCCGCCATAATGCCTGGCTGTTTTTTTGTTATTGTTGTCATTGTTGTTTAGCAGGCCCCAGTGTATGTGGCTGGCGCCCTAACCACTCAACTATGGGCGCTGAGCCCAATTTGACAAACTTTTGTTGCTTCCTGTGTGCCTAGTATCATCTTACTCTTTTGTAAGAAAATGGAGGACAGGGCCATGTAGGGGCTATGGCCATAACCCTAGCACTCCTGTAGTCCTAGCACTCTGAGAGGCTAAGCCAGGAGGATTGCTTGAGCTTCGGAGTTTGAGACCACTGTGAGCAACAGTGGGCCCCCATCTCTAATAAAAATAGAAAAATTAGCTGGGCTTTGTGTGGGTAACTGTGGTCAGAGCTACTTGGGAGGCTGAGGTAAGAGGACTGATTGCTTGAACTCAGGTGTTTGAGGTTGCTGTGAGCTAGGCTGACTCCATGGCACTCTAGCCTGGGTGATGGAGGGAGAGACTCTGTCTCAAAAAAAACCAACAACAAAAGGAAAGAGGCTCGGCGCTTGTAGCTCAGTGAGTAGGGCATCAGTCACGTACACTGAGGCTGGTGGGTTCAAGTCTGGCCTGGGCCAGCTAAACAACCGACAGCTGCAACAACAGCAAAAAAATAGCCAGGCATTGTGGCAGACACCTGTAGTCCCAGCTACTTGGGAAGCTGAGGCAAGAGAATCACTTAAGCCCAAGAGTTTGAGGTTGCTGTGAGCTGTGATGCCACAGCACTCTACTGAGGGTGACATAGTGAGACTCTATCTCAATAAATAAATAAATAAATAAAAGAAAGAAAAGTGAGAACAGAATGTGTTTGTCCAGTGGCCATGATGGATTACAGTAATTCCTTTACAGAACTATACCATCAGTGCCTGATATAGGAGAGCAACGGATGTGTTGTATTCTCACAGTAACTGTAATTTTGGAATCCAAAATGGGAAGAATTGTCTCCTGTGTCTGAATATATTAACTCGCAGAACTTCAGGGGACATTGTTGGATCTAGGGCAGCCATACTCCTAGTATGGAGTCAGGCATTGAATGGACAAAGAGAGAATTTGGGGGAACTGATCTTGGAGTCTTGAGGAACTGGTGCTACATGTCCCTGGAAGCTGAGCAAAGGGTGAGGTCTTTGAACAGTATGAATCAAAGTGAACTGGAGCCTGTTTGGATGTGAGTATGAGAGGCCTCCTGAGGCACCAGCCTTTTTCTGCTTTGTGGTCAGCCTGGCTTTGTCCCAACTAGAGCCCATCCTGCCTTAAGTCAGGGAGGTGCCCCTGATGGGAATCAAGTGAGTGAGCAGGATGTGACCCATGGAAAGGCAGCTCCCAGATCTGGCCTGGTCCCTGGGTCAATGAGCTAGTTCAGGCACTCAAAGGAAGCCTTTCCGCCCATTTACCACAGGGTTGCCACCTCTTCTGTGTCCTCCACTGTCCCTCCTTACCTAGGTGTGGGTCTTTGGGGGCAGGAAGCTGGTCTCCTCTGCCTTTCGGCCACAAAGGCCTCAGTGGCTGAGGAATAAGGGACTCTGGGGGCAGCTGGCCTCAGCACGGAGGCAGAAGAAGCTGCTTTTTGGGGGTATAGTGATAGCCCTGGCCTGGGGTGCCTGGGTGATCTTGCTATGTAACCCCTGGGGCCAGGACTGGTGGCAGGGGAGGATAGAGGGGGCTGGGCCTGACTGGGGAAGGTTGGCCTGGAAGGAGCTGAACCATCGGCCCTGGGCCAGGGTGGAAAGTATGTGTGTGAGCTCATTTGGATAGTGGCTTCTGGCCAGTCAGGCCTGCCTCCTTTCCAAGCCCTGGCTGCCCAGCCCCCTTGCAGGCTGCCTCTGGTTTCCCCCGTTTCTCAGCTGAGGGAGGAAGGCTGAAACCCGCACAGATGGGGCTCTGTGTGCAGACTTGATCTCCTTCAGGAGGTAAACTCAAATTTGGAGCACTGGGTAGGAAGAGGGTAGGGGGGCCATAGGACAATGGAGCAGTCTTGGCTGGGGTTTCCTTGGGTCTCAGGGATTGGGCACCACCCCTGAAGGACTCTGCTTCCTCCCAGGCCATTGTGTTCAGCCAGTCATGCCCCTCCCCCCACTGCTGCCATTATCTCACCAGTGTCTTTCTCTGAGTCTTGGTGCTACTTTCCTTCTCTCAGAGTGCTGGCTCTGACCCCCAAAAAGGAGGGTGATGGGCTTGCAAAGTGGGTTCCTGAGGAAGAACCCCTCTCCACTACACGGCACAGTGAGCAAGCAGGTTCCCAAAGGCATGTGATCGCCAAGACATTCCTATCAGGGGCACTTCTCTGACATAGGGCAGGATGGGCTTTAGTTGGGCAAAGCCCGACTGACCCAGTTACACAGGGTTCACACTGGAAGAGACAACTGAGAGACAATGCCAGGATCTGCCTGTACAGACAAAAAAAAAATTGGACATATCTGGGTTTTAAAGGTGGACTAAAAAAGCTCCCGCATTGAGCAATTAATTTATCTTTCTGGGCCTCACTTTCCTCATCTGTAAAATGGGGCAATGTTAGTGCTTATGGTATTGTATGTTGTAAGGACCTCAGCAAATGTTAGTTTTCCAGCACCGAAAGGGGAAGGAGGGATACAGAGATCAAAGAGAGAATTGGTACGTCAGCTTGTGGGGAGAAGGGGTCCCAGAGGAACAGTGAAGGACCAGAAGAACTAGCTAGAGTGTGTGCAGGGTGTCACTCTGCCCAGTCCTCTGTCCTCTAGAGGGCCTGGTTCCCTTCCTTTCCTTGCCATCCCGCTGACCCAGCGCCTGGCTGGCAGCCTTGGAGGCATGGGCCCAGCTGGTGGCAGGAGCCCTGGAGAAAGGCAGGCAATGACAAAGGAGTCCATGGCCTCCCTTCAAATGTGTGGGGTTCAGGAGTGGGCCGAGTACTGCTCCTCCTTGGCCCTTGCTCCCAGTCCAGCACCTCCTTCACACCAGCTTTCCTGGGTTCTGCCCAAACCTCCTTACAGATTCTCCTTGGCTCCCTCCTGGCTGCTCCAACTCACACGTACTGCTTTCGAATAAAGGAACTTGGAACTGCAGAAACTGGGTCAGGCCCAATGGACAATCGGGGTAGGGCCAAGTGTGCAGGTCTCTTGGAAGCCACAGGCCCTGTGCTCTCCCCTCACCCTGGCATGACCTGGCGACTCACTCAGTGGGGCCTTGTGATCACTGAGGCATCTCCCAGGGTCACTGGGCAGCTTCTCTGGGGTGGATCAGGCTGGCTTTAGCACGTCAGAGGCACGAGACCCTGCAGCCTCCACCCTGCAATTCTTCTGGTTGTGAAGCCTATCTTCCACCTCTTCCCCCTTTGTCCCTGGTCCTCCATTCCCGTCTCCCCTTTGGCTCCAGAGAGCATCTTGTGATTCCAGAATCAGGGCCAAACAATTTCCTCGTGATGGAGAAACCGCACTCCAGCGCGGGAGCCCCAGGCTCCCCCTTCTCTTCCCTCTGGCAATCCCCCACTCCAGGCTCCTCTACTGGCTCCAGCTGTGTTTTGCAAAACTCCCACTGGATAACATCTGTAATTGCCTCCAGATGTGGACCACAAAAACACAAAGGGGCCATGAGCTCATCTTTGAGTTCCTTGCCACAAGCCCTGGCCCCACCACTCCCAGATGGCCCTGACTTCCCCCTATCACCTTCTCAATGTTCTAGCCCCTCCAGTAAGTGTGGTGGGGAGGTGGTATCCAGTACCACTGGGACACATACATAGACCTTGCCAAACAGCTGTTGGCAGAGGAAATACAGGAGGCCAGGCGCAGGGTCAGGGCTCCTGGCTGGCAGGAAGGTGGGGTACCCCTTCTGCCAAAGCAATCATACTAACCAGTCCTGAATAGCAGCTGGATCGACCGACTGGCATAGATGAGGCCAGGGCTCTGCGAGGCAGGGTGTGGAGGGGCCCTGGGCTGAGGCAGGAAGGGAAGGCGGGTAGAGAGAGGGACCAGCTCTTCCCCAGCTGAGCTGACTCAGCACTGAGCTGATTCCTCACTGTAGGCTGGTTTAGGAGGAAGGGTGGGTGGACAGCCTGGGAACCCTGTCTGGGGCAGCAGTTTGTAAGGATTTTACGCTTCCAGCATGGCTCTCCTGGGCAAACGGGTGAGATCTGTTTTGCTAGAGAACCACTGCTCCTAATAGGCCCCGGGACAACATCTTTTTCTTTCTTCTGCTGCCACTGACCTGCCACTGAGCCTGAGGCTGAATATGATGGGGAATCCTCTGCCTCAGGTAGAGGCAAGAGGAAATGGAGGGTCTGTGGGCAGATCACATGACAGGGTAATGCAATTTAGGAAGATTTTCCAAATGGCCTCATCTTGGCCACTTCCTCTTGTCTTTGAGCCTGGGGTCTCAAAGGTATCCTTTGATGGACTGCAACCACTCCCCTGCTCCCCATTTCTGTCCCCTGATTCCCTTTAGTCCACTCAGAATAAAGCTATTCCTTTACCAAAAAATACCCAAACCCCACCTCATGGAAAACACCACTCATGATGGGCATTTCCCCCTTTCCAGCCCCTACTTATCCATATCCCATTCATCCCTATACGGAACTGCAGCCACACACATGTGAAACACAGTTTATTCTTTGTGGAAAAGTTGAACAAGGCCAAAAATGTCCTAAGAGGGCACCAACCCAGCCCTGCCCTGCAGGTTCCTGGGGTCAGATGCCTCTACCCCCCACCCTCACCCCCAACCCCGCCCCTTGTTAACAAAAAGGAACTGATTTCAATGGAATTCATATATAATAATTATAATAAAAATATACATTAAACAAAATAAAAAAAACAAACAATACAGAAATTTGTAGCCGAACTGCCAGCACCGTTCACCCCCCTTTCCCCCACCCCACACCCTACTCCCCTGGCATCCCATTCCTCTCGCTGCCTCCACAGGGTCTCACTCTCCCAAGTCCCCGGTACCATGACCAACACGTTAGGTGGTAGTCGAAGGAGACTTCAAAGACGTGGGCTGGGTGGGGAGAGGGAGGGCGGGTTGAGGGGTGTGACACCAGGGGAGTGAGGGCCTTACCAGGCTCCTGCCCCTCACTGAGGTGACCAGGCAGGCTGAGACTGAGCACCATGAGGTCTCTGGAGACCTCTCTCATTAAGGCCCCAAGTTGGCAGTCCCTGTATGTATGCCCTCTGCTCCTTTCTCTGGGCTGCCCACCTTCCCTCCATGCTGCCTGGTCAGCGAGGACTGGGACCAAGGAGAGCAAGTGTGCCTTCCTTAGGGCCCTTCCTGAGAGCGCCAAACAACACACCCTGTGGCACACCTGCTCGGCTTGGCCTGGCCTGCCTGGCCCCCAGCTGCCCACTGCTATCACACTTCTTCTTTTCCCCCTTTGGTCCCATGCTGTTCCCTCTGGCTGCTCTGCCCTTGGGCCCCATCCCCAGCTGCCTGCAGGTGAGCAAGGTTCCTTCTCATGGCTTTCAGGCTCCCCCCCAGAGCTCTGACCCCACCCTGGTAGCGGCACCCCCAGGTTTCAGCTCTTCCAATTGTGAAACCCCCATCCAAGGTTAATATTCGAGAGGGGTAGGGCTGCAAAACATTTCTTCAGCCCCATTTTAGTCCTTAATGGCTCAGGCTTCTTCCTTGGAAGTTCTCCAGGTAGTTGGGGCAGGGGCAGATCTTTGAGGAACTTGACAGCAGACCTTCTCTGAGTTTTCCTCCCATGGTCTCAGGGTGGCTGAGGGTCCCCACCCCCCAAGAAGATTAGATTCCTTTTAGCCAGAATGAGTAGTGGGAGGCTGCCAATTGGGTACACCTGGGCTTTCAGGACTGGGGTGCCCAGAGCCTCTTGAGGTCAGAGTTCAGGGGTTTAAGGAATGTCAGGGGATGGAAAAGGAGCAGACGACCCCATTTGACCTTTACCAGCCAGGTCTGAGGGTCCTGCCTTCAAGTGCAGAGCCCCCAAGACATTCAGATGGGGCTGGACACACACCAAGCTATGGGGTTCCCCCGAGGGGCAGAGGCTGGAAGGGGCACCTTCTAGCTCAGTCCTCAGAGGACCCATCTAGGGAAGACACAATGCCAGGGGTGAGGGTGGGAGGGGCCAGCCAGGAGACAGAGAGAAGAAAGGCTGGGAGGAAGGGTCTCAGGAGACAGGAGCAGCCCACCTACCACCACCTGCTGCCACTGGCCTTCAGAGGCAAAGTCCTCGTGGTAGGAGTGGGTGGGCTGGCAGTGGGGGTCAGACCTTGTCCAGCAGGGAACGCTGGCAGTAGAGCAGTCGCTTGGGCGTCCCATGGCGTCTGAAGAAGAAGACTGCAAGGCCCACTGCCAGCACCAGGAGCAGCAGCAGCACAGGAAGCACCACGGCGGCAGCACTCACTGCCCCACTACCCTCCTCGTCCACCTCGATGATGATCACCTCTGTCTCCTCCTCAGTCCCCTCATCTGGCTGGCCCCCTGATGGGCAGCCCATCCAGTCCCTCAGGGCTGACTTGGGGTAGCCTGGTTCTACCTTCAGCTTCTGGTTGTTGAATTTCCAGTATTTGTTCCCCTTGTAGAAGTAAGTGAAGACTGCACGGGGTCCACATGATGGTGGTCAGGAAGGCATAAGAAAAGACAAGGTCCACGAGAGGACCCAGAGAGAGGAGAGGAGAGGCACAAAGGCAACTTTGTTAGTGTGAGGACCAGCTGAATCACCTCCATCTTTCTGGGCACACATTTCCTCAGCTGTTCAAGGAGTGCAGGTACAGGCCAGGTTCGAAGGGTGGCGGGATTAAGGCATGATGCATGGAAAGCTCTTAGCCTGATGCTTAGTGCCTAGCTCATGGATAAGAACCCACTACTGTTATCACTGTTACTGTTTTCCTTAGGACACTGGCTCAGTCTTTCTTTTATTTGAGACAGTTTCACTCTGTCACCCCCTATAGAGTGCTGTGGTGTCTTAGCTCATAGCAACCTCAAACTCTTGGGGTTAAGCGATTCTCTTGCCTGAGCCTCCCAAGTAGCTGGGACTTCAGGTGCCCGCCACAAGGTCCTGCTATTTTTAGGGACAGGGGTCTCACTTTTGCTCAGGCTGGTCTCAAACCTGTGAGCTCAGGGCAATCCACCTGCTTCAGCCTCCAGAGTGCTAGGATTATAGGCGTGAGCCACCGCACCTGGCCTCCACTCACTGAGTCTTTCCACTTGCTCTTCCTAAATGCCTATTCCCACCTTCCTCTTGTGGACACCTTTCCTTGCCCCTCTCACCTTCATCACTGCCCATGAATGACCCTTTGGGAGACTCAGGGATTCCTTCCCAGACTTTGATGTTTTTGGGGTATTCGCTGTCCACTGCTCTAAGTTCCTCGTTGAATCGGTAGTACCTGGGGGTGGGAGGGAAGGGGAGTCAATGGACACTGGACATGTCTTAAGAGGGCAGCAGGACCCAGGGCAGAATTAAAAAATGAGCAAAGGGTAGCTGTGGACAGGTTGGGACACAGGGGTTTTGGGTAATGAGGGCCTGCTGCTGAAAGTGGCGGAAGGTGGGGGTGGAAGGAAGGGCCCAGGCTACAAGGAACCACTAGTAGCCCTTAATAACCGTTCCTCGCTGCTTGGGTGGAGGCTCAGTGCTGGGGGCAGGAGGCGGAAAATGACCAGGTCTGCAATGTCGACCCGGTCACATCCCACTCACACAGTCCCAAAGGAGGCTGACCATTGTTAGGCAATAGCAGAGGCTCAGCCAGCTCCTTTGCTAGGGAACTGCCTTGGGAGTAAAGGGGATCTTTCTCCAGAATTGAGGGAATTGGGGTGGTAGCAGTGACTTCTGAGGAGGAAGGACTGGGGTTAAGGGCTTTAGGTCTTACTTGTTTCCCCGGAAGAAGTAGGTCTTTCCATTGGGCATCCAGAAGAGAGCAGCATCGATCTTGTCAGTGGGCAGTCCTCGGCCCAGTTCCTTGATGTGCTTGGGGTAGCCAGGTTCCAGGGATGCCTCGTCAAACACCCAATGCTTATCTCCTGGGGAGGAAAGAGAAGGGCAGCATCTGGTTCAACTTGGGTTCCAAAGTCTGTGAAGGGGTCAAAAGGAATTAGTTCTTCCAGGGGGACCTTCCCCACTCCCAAAGGTGGAATGCCTAGTTACCTTTAAAGAAGACAAATTTGCCATCCTTCCTCTCATAGGCAGTGTTGATGGATGCAGGCAGGCCACGCCAGAATTGGCCAATGGGCATGGGGTATCCATCCATCACTTGGTTATTCCTCACACGCCAGAACCAGCGCTCCTGGAAGCCAGTCAACATGGGAAGAGAACATTCTATCTTGTAGCTTAGACTTCTGGTTCAATCCCCAGGGCTCCTCCACTACCCTTTGTGGGGTTTTTTTTTTTGAGACAGAGTTTCACTCTGTTGCCCTGTGGCGTTGTAGCTCAGAGCAACCTCTAACTCCTGGGCTTAAGTAATCCTCTTGCTTCGGCCTCCCTAAGAGCTGGGACCACAGGTACCTGATACTACGCCCAGTTGGTTTTCTATTTTTATTTATTATTATTATTATTTTGAGTCTCACTTTGTCACCCTTGGTAGAGTGCTGTGCTGTCATAGCTCCAAGCAACCTCAAACTCCTGGGCTTAAGCGATTCCCTTGCCTCAGCCTCCCAAGTGCTGGGATTACAGACCCAAGCTACCATGCCTGGCCCTAGTTTTTGTATTTTTAACAGAGACAGAGTCTCACTTTTGCCCAGGCTGGTCTCAAACTCCAGAGCTCAAGCAATCCACCCACCTCTGCCTTCCAGAGTTCTAGGATTATAGATGGGAGCTACCACTCCCTTTGTCTTGATTTTAGTTTTCAGTCCTCCTATTGTCATTTCCACCAACCCCTGCCCCCCTCAGGCAGTTCACTTCTCCCTCTCACCTTGAAGACAAACATCTCTCCTCGGAGCACAGCGACAGTGTCAAAGTTCCCATCGCAGATATTGGGCCCGTAAGTGGGGTTTTTGGGCTTATCAGGGACAGAGGGCCGGGAGGTGGTCCTAGGTTGAGGGGGCACCTTGGTGGGGGATCCTGACTCACTTCCTGGGGCAGAGAACATGAGGGGCACTTCAGATTTGGGGGTGGAGAAGGAAGGGAAGGATAGATAGACAGGCCCAGGGGATGGACCTCTGGGAGAGTCTGAAGCAATCCAGGAGGTGACAAAAAATGTGGGATCAAAAGTGGGAGCTGATGAAGAGAGGGTCAGGTGGGGAGGTGCACAGACTGTAGGATATGAGAGAGGGGACATGCATTGGCCAGGAGGGGATAAGGAGCAGAGAAAGGAGGTAGAATGGGCTTGGATTACTCGCCATAAAGTTGTTGGATGCCCCGGCGGTCATCATCAGGGAGCACAAAGTTCTCTGTATCCATCCACTGGTAAAAGGGTGCCATGATGGCCGAGGGGTCACTGGAGTGTTCAAGGCCCAGGGCATGGCCCAGCTCATGCACAGCCACCAGGAAGATGTCATTCCCTGGAGGGATGGGGATAGTTTTTTTTTTTTTTTTTGAGACAGAGCCTTAAGCTGTCATCCTGGATAGAGTGCTGTGGCATCACAGCTCACAGCAACCTCCAATTCCTGGGCTTAAGCGAGTCTCCTGCCTCTGCCTCCCCAGTAGCTGGGACTACAGGCGCCCGCCCCAACACCGGGCCATTTTTTGGTTGCAGCATCATTGTTGTTTAGCGGGCCCGGGCTGGATTCGAACCCACCAGCTCAGGTGTACATGGCTGGTGCCTTAGCTGCTTGAGCCACTGGCCCCGAGCCAAGTGATGGGGATAGTTATGATGGCAGCTTTGGTGTCTTCCCTCAGGCTCCCTTCTTCTCCACCAGAGCTTCAGTTCCACATGACAAGCCTGCTGATAACTTTTCCACCCAAAGCAACCAGATCCTGGGGTCTAGCTTTCTATTTGACATTTAAGGCACAAAGCCAGTCAGCAACCCATTCTAGGTGGAGAGATTTTACACAGGGGCAGGATTCCCATCTCAAGAAGACCTGGGTTAGGGGAACCCAAGGTCTTCTCTGGGGCTGTTTCTCTCAGGAACTAGATATGACATTTGCCTGGAAAGGGATGAGGATCCCTTAAGTCTGGAAAACCAGTCAGAGGGTGACAGAGGGCCTACGTATGAATAGCTCAAAACAGGATTCTTGCTTTTGTCAGAAGTCAGACAGGGAGGCTTGGCGCCTGTGGCTCAACAGGCAAAGGTGCCGGCCACGTACACCTGAGCTGGTGGGTTCAAATCCAGCCCGGGCCTGCCAAACAACAATGATAGCTGCAACCAAAAAATGGCCCGGTGTTGTGGCAGGTGCCTGTAGTCCCAGCTACTTGAGAGGCGGAGGCAGGAGACTTGCTTCAGCCCAGGAATTGGAGGTTGCTGTGAGCTGTGATGCTACGGCACTCTACCCAGGGTGACAGCTTGAGGCTCTGTCTCAAAAAAAAAAAAAAAAAAAAGTCAGACAGGGAAATCTTTGCAGTCTTTCTAGCCTTGAAAATTTGGGAGGAGGGAGAAACACCCCTTCCCACCACAAGTGACAGTTGATTCTCCCCAGGAAGTCCCAGGGCTATGTCCTCACCATTCAGATCCTCGTTCCGGACAGTCCAGGGCTCAGCAGAATCAAAGTGGGTATCCCCTCCAATGTTAGGGCCTGGAAAGTAGGCGTGGGCCAGGAAGCCACCCTCGCCATCGAAGGGCGTGCTGTCACCATGGAAGCCCTCGGCAAAGAAGATCATGATGTCGGCCTGCTTCTCGTGGCCCTCACGGATGTAGGCATAGGGTACCTCACGGAAGCGCAGTGGTGTGGCACTCTCCCACACACGGAATGCCTTGCGAATGGCCTCGAATGTGGCATACTCGCCCACCTTGGGCGTGTAATTCTGGATGCTGAGTCCCAGCCACGCGGGGAGAGGATGGGGTGTGTTAGGATAACAAGGGGCAAAATTCTCCTACCCTGCACTCTCCCAGGTCTGACTGAACCGCCCAGCCACCTCTGCCTGACCCAGCTCCTGCTGCTGCCTCATGCACGCACGAGGCCTCTGCCTTAAGAACTGAGGGCTTAGGGATCTTCAGGCTTTGGCTGTCTGGCACTGGTGTGCATTCTCTTTCCAGGATCTGAGTCATGCTCCTCCCCACTCCCAGGGATGCTTCTCAGGAAGAAAGGAAAGTAGGGCAAGAGGTCTCTGAGTCTCTGCATAAGCACAACTGATAGGGAAGGGTAATCAGATGTGAGAAAGGGCACTTGCCTGTTGGACTCACCAGAAAGTGATCTCATTATGCTGCCATTTGAGGCCCTGGATGGCATAGCGCTTCCTTCGGACATTGGCCTTGATCTCAGCTCCAAACTTGTCTGGAACACCACATCGGGGGCGCCTCATGGCCCTAGGGTAGGTTGGAGTGTGAAGATTGGGGTCAGTACAGTGTATGAAACAGAAAGGTCTTCACTGTTAGTGTTGGATAAGGCTTACTATGCGAGTCCATGTGGGGAAGGGCCCAGGTTATGAGGTCAAGGTGAACATGAACAGGTGGGGACATGAGGGTGAAGTGCGAGGATAGGAGCCAGGCATTCAGGTAGCAATGTCTGTGGCACTCAGTGCTGTCAGTGGGTGCTGTGCCAGGGTCTAGCACTTACTTCATGGTGTCTGCATCAGCCTTGCCTGTCACTCGTAAACCGTAGAACCTCTGCATGGCAGCAATGGCAGCTGAGAGCGATTGGGGTGAGCGCTGTGTGTGGGTGCGTAGGTCCCCTGGAGGCAGGTAGCCATACTGCTGTAGCCAGCCCTATAGGGAAAGGGGTGAGGCTTATGTCTCCCTTTAGTATTTGGCATATGGCCTTGGCTTGGTGAGGAAAGGGCATTGGACTCCCAGCCTGGCTCTGGCAGCAGGTCTGGTGGAACTCCCAAGCTAGACCTGAATTGTGGCCCAGGCCCCAGTTTGGTTTGTCCCCTTGGGGTTGTCAGCTCAAACAGGGATGGGGAGCCACAGTGACAGACTCTGGCCATAGATCTCTATGGATGAGTGTCTGGGTGCCTTAATAGAGTTCTGGGGTATCTTCTCAGAGATGTGATCCCTTTCAGTACCTTTCTCTTCTGTGTCAGTGTGTTTTCTTTAAAGAGTAGAATTTAGAGTGGGCCCTGGGGGTTGATGCCCTTTACGCAAGAGACCGTGTTGGCCCCTGAACTCCAGATGCATTCAGTTTTTATTACTTCTTTTGATCAGCAAATTGGTGTTTGTGTCAGTGTGTTTTGCATGTGCTGTATAGCATGTGTCACCTGGGAATGGGTTGTGCCCATGATGGGTGGGGAGGTAGCTCTACAGTAGAGGGTGCTCTACTTTTGGCCTTGACATGGGCCCATCTGGGACAGGGGTGCATCATACCTCCAGGACGCCTCACAGCTGAGATCTCTTTAGAAAGGAAGGCAGAAAAGGAGCTAGAGGTGAGGCTGGGTGCTGATAGGGGAAGCTAGGGCCTTTGGATGTAGTGAGACTTACGATCCAGCTGGAGCTACCTGCTACCATTCCTAACCAAGCAGTATCTGACCTATGGTTTGGGACCTAAAGGTCCATTTAATGTTCTCAGTAGAAGAGGGTGGTGGAGATGGTGGGGGAGACTTGGTGACTATTTTATTTCAGGTATGTTATGAACTATTCCTGATATAGAGGCTGGCATATTGCCTTAAAGTCAAATTTTGAAGTTTTTGTGGGTTTTTTTTTTTCGTAGAATGCTGTGGTATCACACCTCACAGCAACCTCAAACTCTTGGGCTCAGGTGATCGTCTTGCCTCAGCCTCCAGCGTAGCTGGGACTATAGGTGCTCAACACAACACCTGGCTATTTTTAGAGACGGGGTCTCACTCTAACTCAGGCAATCCACCCCCCTTGGCCTTCCAGAGTGCTAGGATTACAGGCGTGAGCCACTGCACCTGGCATTGGTGTTTGATTAAAAGGTACACATACTGCAAAGCCCCGTTGAGGAAAGTCAGCCTTTATCATAGAACAAGCCTGAAAAGTAAAACAGGCTGCATGATACATGAAATATGAAGATACTTGGATTCTTTTATGGGAAGACACTACCTAGACAGCTTGGGTCCCTGAGCCCACCTCGCCTTCTTAGGGAGTCCAGCTCCAAGAGGAGCTGCAGGTTGCCTAGGGCAGGGGCTTGGAGAGGAGAGGGATAGAGGCTGCTGTTGGGTGCTGACCTATCCAAGGTCATTAGGATGGATTTCCACGTGGCCCTTCACCCTGTGATGTAGCAGCTCTGACATGGGTATTGGGGGTGACTCAGGAGCAGATGACTGGGGACCTGAACCCATAGGGGCAAGAATTGCAACATGCTTCTGGGAAGTGATCCCCTGAGGCTGATGGGAGTTAGGGCTCCAGATGTAAACAATCCAGCCTTTTCTCAGCCAAAAGGCCTAGCCAGGACAGCCCTGGTACCACCCAGCTCTGAGCTCTGAGAACCCCTCCTTAGTGGTAGAGGAAGGCGTGAAGTTTAACCTCTGGTGTACTAAGGGGGAGCCAAGCTGCGTGCTGCAGTCCCAGGCTGCTCTTTCTGGGAGCTGTAGGCTTGTCCTGACCTGTGCTGGCTGATGCCACAGCCACTGCCTTGGTGAGGCCTGCTGTGGCCTGTGCCTAAGTATGCAGGAAACTCCCTTTGCCCCTAGCCTCACCTGTGGGACACATACATACACACACACCAGGCTTAAGACCCCTGCTGGAGGAACACCTGTTTTAGGAGTTGGAGAAGAATAGGAGCTGGAACGTAGGAATGACTGAGGCTAGTCCCCCTCCACCCTCAGAGAGTAAAGCTGAGGAGAACTCTCCTAGAGCAGGATGACAGAAGGGAGGGCTACAGAAAGGTGGTGAGAACCCACATCCAGGAGCTCAGGAATAAATCCCTTTCCCATGAGTCCTTCAAGAAGGTAGGCAGGTCTAAACATTCACACCCACAATCTCCACCCAATACCCAATAGAAATAAGTGAAGGCTTAGTCAAGTAAGGGACTTCCCTGGAGTCAAGAGAGCCACAAGGATTGGAAAAGAAGCGCACTCATCCTTCTCTTCCTTCCAGGCCTAGGCAAGTTTCTTCCCTCACAGATACTATGAGGTTGGAGTCACAGAAGAGAGTACTCTTGTGTCTGTGGCTGGGAGAGAGGAAGGACCTAGCACCAGACAGGCAGAGAGGAGGGGAGGCTGTACTGGAGCTGGTGCAGGACTCTGAAAGCCTGCTGGGAGGGACCCAGCAACCTAAGGCCTGCACCTTCGCAGCTTTCCGTCCAGATTGGCCTGGAGAAAAAGCAATTATGTTGGGTCAAAGAACTCAGTAGGCTGGCCTTGACCTGATGAGTAAGAGATGGAAGGTCCCTAGGGTAGTGATTCCCAGGTGTCCCCCTTGTAACAATGCAAATACATCATGGTGTTAGGAAGGTTGAGAACCACTGCCCTGGGGGAAAATCAGGGAACACCTCCCACCTCCATTAGGAGTCCTGAACAGGGTTGGGGCAGCTCCAGCTCTCCAGCAGGCCCTGGATCCTAGCCTCTGGGACTGTTCTTCCCTCCCTCTGGTTTCCACCCTTCTCTGGCCCAGAAACAAATGGTGGTTCTGGCACTGGGACCGCTGCCCATGACCCACTTAAAACAGAGCCAGGGCTGCTGCCCCTTCCCTAGGGGGCCTAGCAGGGCAGGGAGGGATAAAGGGCAGGGTGGTGGTGAAGTTGGCAGCGCTCAGCTCCCAGATGCCCAGACTCTTTTTCTTAGGAGTTCTCCTTTTCAGGGCCTCAGAATAAGGACTCCAGGCCTGGTAAGATAACTCCTCCCTGACAGTCAAGCTAGTTCTCAGTTCTAGGGCAGGTTTTTACTCCTTTTGGTCAGTGAGCACACAGAGGATGGGTCTCCCATTCCCATTCCTAGAGTTATACTTTTCTTTCAGCTTCATATTCTTTCTGGAGAGGGTTTTTTTTTTTTTTGAGACAGAGCCTCAAGTTGTCACCCTGGACAGAGTGTCGTGGCATCACAGCTCACAGCAACCTCCAATTCCTGGGCTCAAGCGAGTCTCTTGCCTCCGCCTCCCAAGTAGCTGGGACCACAGGCGCCCACCACAACGCCCGGCCATTTTTTGGTTGCAGC
>CAUYON010021835.1:0-20561 GCA_963573935.1 Arctocebus calabarensis | reverse complement strand
TTTTTTTTTTAATTTTTTGGCGTGTTGTTGGTTTTTTACAGGGGTTTTTTTTTGTTTTTTTTTACTCCAGCTGGTCCTTTGTGTGTTGTTTTGTTGGGGGGGGGGTTGGGGGGGGGGGGGTTTTTTTGGGTGGGGTGGGGTGGGGTGGGGTGGAATTGTGTGATGGGAAGGGAAGGGAAGGGAAGGGAAGGAAGGGAAGGGAAGGCAGGGAAGGGAAGGGAAGGAAGGGAAGGGAAGGGAAGGGAAGGAAGGCAAGGGAAGGAAGGCAAGGGAAGGAAGGGAAGGGAAGGGAGGGGAAGGGAGGGAAGGGAAGGAAGGGAAGGGAAGGCAAGGGAAGGGAAGGAAGGGAAGGGAAGGAAGGGAAGGGAGGGACAACTCTGCCACACAGGTTTACTGAAAATGGGAGACGAGAAGGACACTAGTAGTGGAGAAGGAATGGAGGCTGTAGGAGGATTATTTCAAGATGGGAGACACTATAACTTCCTTACATGTTAATGAGAATGATCCAGCGGAGAGGAGAAAATTGTGGGCAATGTCCCTGATCAGGACTAAGGGAATGAGATGGAAGGTTGGCCTTGATGGACTTCCAGCTGGGCCCTTATCTTTTCTCTCTGAGAATAGATAGCAATCTTTTATTGAAATTTATTCCCCACCCATGTTTTTAATTTTTCCAAAACATTAAACAAAAAGTGGTTATTTCATTAACTTTTTATTTTTATTTCAGAATATTGCAGGGGTACAAATGTTTTGGTTACATGAATCACTTTTGTACTGAGTCAAAGTTATAAGTGTGCCCAACACACAGACATTGTGCACTGTACCCATTAAATGTGAATTTGCATCTCGCCTCCTACCCCTTCCCACCTTCTTGCTTTCCCTCGAGTTTTACTACCAAACATGCATGTGGGTGTCCATCAATAAGTTCCAATTTAATAGTGAGTACATTTGGTGTTTGTTTTTCCATTCTTGCCATACTTCGTTTAGAAGAATGGTCTTCAATTCCATCTAGGTTATCATAAACAGTATTAGTTTACCATTTTGTATGACTGAGTAATACTCCATGATATACATATACCACATTTTATTAATCCACTCATTTGTTGATGGCCACTTGGGTTGATTCTACATCATTGCAATTCTAAATTGCGCTGCAATAAACACTGGAGTGCATGCATCTTTTTGATAAAATGAATTTTTTCCTTTAGGGTAAATACTCAATAGTGGTAGGTCTGCTTTTAGTTCTCAAGGCATCTCCATACTCCTTCCACAGAGGTTGTCCTAGTTTGCAGTCCCCCCATGGATAAGTGTTCCTTTCTCTCCAGATCCACATTAGTATCAGCTGTTTTGGAACTTTTCATAAACACCATTCTCACTGGCTCTAGGTGATACCTCCTTGTGGTTTTGATTTGCATTTCCCCCAATGATGAGAGGTGTTGGGCATTTTTCATGTGTTTATTGGCCATTAGTCCATCTGCTTTTGAAAAGCTTTTGTTTATGTCTTTTGCCCACTTTTTTATGGGGTTATTTGAATTTTTTTCTTGCTGATTTCCTTAAGTTCTTTATAGGTTCTGGTTATAAACCCTTTATCGAATGTATTATTCAAATATTTTCTCCCACTCTGTAGGTTCTATTTGATCTACAATGTGTTAATTTTTGCTGTTGCTGTGATTGCCTTTGCAGTCGTCTTCATAAAGTCTTTGCCTGCTGATATCTATAGGAGTTTTCCAAAATTTCTTCTAGAATTCTTATAGTTTCATGCCTTAGGTTTAAATGTGAATTAATTTTCTTGAGTGGTGAGAAATCAGATCCTGTTTCAATCTTCGACATGTGGCTATGCAATAATTTTCACTTGCATTTTTGTGATTACTGATGAGATTGAGCCCTCCTCCATATATTTGCCATTCATTTACATTTACATTTCTATTCATATCCTTTTGTTCATTTCTCAATTGTTTTTCTTACTGATTTGCAAATAATAACACATTGATGATTTTTGAAATTGCAATTGCCTTCTTTTGGTTTGGCATTAGTCTGTTAAACCTAGCAAAGTATCCTGTGTTAAACAGAAATCTTCCATTTTTACAGTCAAATCTATCAGATTTTTCCTTCACGGTTTAGGGGTTTCTTAATTGCAAAAATATTTTCTTACGTATTCTCTCATTAACAACTTTAGCCTTTATCTACTTTACAACTGCATCTGTTGAGTAAACTGGGGGTTCTATTACATGACAATTGAGCTAGAAGAATATCTACTGCACATTTTCTAGCTTTCAAATTGCTTGTCATACTTCGGTCATCGAAAATTACTGCCATCCTAGAACTCCACACACGGAAAAATTATCTATCAAGAAGGAGGTCAAAATAAAGACATTTTCATACAAATAAAAACTGGGGACTTTGCCAGCAGCATCCTCATTGAAGGAAATTCTAAAGGCTGTACCTCAGGTCCAAAGAAAATAATTGCAAAAGGAAGAAATGAAGATCAATAAAAGTGGTAAATATGTGGGTAAGTTTAAATGGGTATCATAGAAAACTACAATAATATTGACCAGTAGAGCTATAATGATATTTTCATATGAAGCTATGATAATATTAGCATATGACGTTTTTAAACAAAATAAGAAAGAATTAAAATACTTGGCACCAGTAATATGTCAGGAGAGATAATGAAGGCAGTTTAAGATTCTAAAGCCTTCATATTATTTAGAAGCAAAATAAAGATATTAATTTTAGATTTAGATGAATTAGGACTCGTGGTATGATTTCTGGAGTAAAAACACTGAAAGAACGAAGTGATTGTGTAACTGTTATTTCAAGTCCAGAGAGAAGGATATGCCAAGACAGGATTAGAAATCCTGGAGATTTTCTGGGGGAAATGCCAGAAAAGGCTAGAAGGGAGGAAATCGGAGTCAGAAGAACCTTCAGCCTGTGACACTGCTGTCACCTGTGGAAAGGTAGGGGGAGGGACTGATCCGAGCTGTTATTTGCTGAGAATGTTCCAGGACAAGGACCAACAAACACAAAGCCAGGAGAGCTTGGGAAACATTCCCTGACCTGAAAAGGTTTTAGTGGAACAGAAAAAAAAACATTCATGGTAAGAGATAATAAATACTGAGGTAGAGGAGCCTGGATAGGCCAGTAAGAACATGGCCACAAAAGGCCTTGCTACCCAGGAAGCAGTCTGCATTTTAGCCTGACAGCAGTGGGAAGCCTCTGAGTGATAGTTTCTGAGAAAACATTTATTCAATAAATCTTGGCACACCTACAGCACGCCAGGCATTCTGCAGCTGGGTCAGTAGAGGATGGACAGACAGACTCCTTCAGGGTTGTCAAGGATGGGGAATGTAGAATTTGGGGATGGGCCAGTCAGCAGATAAGGAATCTGGGGTTGCAAAAATGAAGCAGCATCAGTAAATGGAGCATAAGGCCCGACCAGTAGTGGAGGGCGGCCGCGGACTTGGGTGAGGCACACAGGGCACCCAGGGTTCAAATTCAGTGAGGCCCAGTCCTGCTCACGTTCATGCAAGGGTAAGGCTTGACACCTGACAATGAGTATCTCCTTGCATTTTTCTTTGAAGAATAGCCTTATTAAGATACAAGTCACACACCATGAAGTTCATCCTTTAAAATAGGAATATTCACAAAGCCATGCAGCCATCACCACTAGTCCTAGAGCACTTGAGTTACCCCATCCATACGCCCCTACGATTCCCAGCAGCCACTAATCTGTAGTCTGTCTCTGTGGCTTTGCTTATCTGGACATTTCGTATAAATGGATTCAGTATATCTGGCTTCCTTCACCTGACATAAAGTTTCCAAGACCCATCCCTGTTGTAGCCATGTCAATACTTCATGCCTCCTTATTGCTGATTAGTGTTTAGATACACACCTCTCGTTTCCCCATTCTCCAGTGAATAGATGTTTGGGTCCTTTCTACTTTGTGGCTACTGTGAACACAGGCGAGTGTTTGCATGGACATTTGTGTCCATTCCTCTTGGGGACACACCTCGGAGTAGAACTAGTAGGTCTCACAGTAACTCTGTGCTTCCCATTCTGAGAAGCTGCCAAACTTCTCCGAAGCAGGTGCACCGTTTTACGTTACCACAAATTGTGTATATCAGCCTTGTCAACAGTGAAATGAAGCCATTTACCAGCAGTGTATGGGGGTTCCAATTTCTCTGCATCCTCACCAACACTTAGTATTTTCCTTCTTTTTCATTGTAGCCAACCCAGTTGGTGTGAAGTGTGTTATCACCTTATTGTTCTGAGTTTCACTTCCCTTATGGGCTGATTTTGAGCATCTTCTCATACACCCTCAACTCACCACGTTCAACCATCGCCTTGCAATGAAAATAAATGAGGAAGACAAAATGTCTCTTTCTCAATAATGTAGGAGACTATGAGCATAAAAGTCCTGTGTCTCTCCTATACCCAGGAGGTTCTTGAACTCTTTGTAGCAGAAGTTCAAAATAGATACATTTCACCAATAAGGAACAAGCATTCTTAGGTTTTAGTTGTGATACAAGCTCTGGCTTGTATCAAAATCATCCTATAACTTCATTTTGCTTTCCTGGTTACCAGGAGAAGTCTCAGGGATTCTTTAAAATAGCTTCCCTAAATAATAATAATAATAATAATAAAATAGCTTGCCTAGAAAAACCCTTACGAAGGATGCCTCTCCCATCCCCTTAACTGGCATAGTTAAGCCAATTTTGCCCACATAAAGCCTCTTCGCAGACACAGGAGAATAAACTTGGGCTTCTGTTTCTGTTTTTCTGGGTTGAGTTTAAATGTCAGATGTTCTTCATGCAGACAAAAATACTTGCCAGACTATCAGGCTAGCACAGTTAAACTGAAATGTTCACATGTGATTTGTTTGGTACTAGAATAAATCACACAAATTGTGTATATCAGCCTTGTCAACAGTGAAATGAAGCCATTTCCCAAAAAGCCATATTGATACAGGATGGCTCTGTGGCACAGGACTGAAATCTGACTGAAAGATATTGAGAAACACCATCTGTGTTATGATTTATGACAGTGCTAGAGAAAGAGACTGTTAGATGGTTTTGCTGATACTAAACGCATTAAGGTCGAAATGCAACAGTTTGTACTGCATTTTATTATTTGAGTGCATTTGAAGTATATCTGCTTCCGAAATGCATTGCAGTTTCAGGACAAAAAATATTTTTCTTAAATCTGATTTGTTTTGGATGAGGATAATCATAAGAAAGTTAGATAGCTTATTAAAACTTAAGCCAATATCCAGAACATTTTAATTACAGACAATCTGTGCAATTAGACCCTGTAGAAAACTTATGCCTCACTAAAATGTTTTCATATTTTGTGCCTTATTTTTAAGGTCAACTTCATCAGCTCTGCCTTTGTTAGGAATCACTGCATGGGAACAAATGTATCTTAAAAAGAAGAGAGAACCTCTTATAACTAATGAGGTGTCAATTAAATTTGAACATTGCCTTCTAAAAGATTTTTATCACAGTAAGTGTCCAGATACTGTATGGAATCAATAGAATGTCGGATACCTGCAAAGTATACAATAAGGACAAAAATAAATTTCATATGTAGACTAAATTCCACATTGCATTTTTCTTTATTACTTTCCTTTCTAGTTAAACCATCCAATCCTACCTGTTTCCAGATTTCATTATTTCCATCATTGCAATATGAATTCAGTTTTTACAAATAGTGACCACAACTCTTTAAAGACTGCTGGTTTTTAACACTGAATTTCTGAGTAAATGGTTGCCCCTACCAAGATTATAATTATTTCTTATGGCTTGATATTAAGCTTTGCTTCCTCATAGACTCTAAATAAGAAGAAAATTGAAGGAGACGGAGTCAAACAGAGCGTCCATGATTGTCCCAGCACTGGTACCCACCCTTCTGTTCCCTGCTCTGCAAAGGTGATGTCCGGAACCTGCAAACCACATCTCTGCCTTGCCAGCTCCTTTCCCGTCAGACTTTGCCCTAAGGTTTTGCCCTGGAGGGAGACTGCAAGGTGAGATGTGAAGAAGGAACTTGCTCTTTCTGATGGCTTCTTGTCTGCTTCCAGTTTCTGGGGGCATCAGTCTCGCCCGTTGGCAGTGAGGATCCTTCCTATAGCAGCAGGTGACCCAGGTTGCAATTTTCCAGCACGGCAGGACCAGCCCCATTACACACCCTCAGAGACACCAGCACCAATCACCTAGTGTCCCTGCCTGCATCTCAGCCCTACAGGACTTCTCTTTCAAGTTCAGAGATGTCATCACGATTCAGGATAAGCCCCCTTTACAAACATCTACTTTCTAGCTCTGTGAGGCTTTCTTCTACACTTAGGTTTCAATAATTCCAACTTCTTCCCTTGAACCCTCCAGCCATAGAGATGGTAGATCTTCCAGGCCTTGGTCCCTCCACCATATGTGTTTCTCTGTGCCTCCTCAGTTACCTAATTAGCAATCGGATGCTTAGTTAATAATTCTTTATGTTAAAATAACTGCTGTGATTTCTGTCTCCTGAGTGGACACCAGCTCGATAAGAATTAGTGCCAGGAATAGTTCCAGGAACAACAAACAACAACAATGACAAAATTTTATTATTTATTTATTTATTTTGAGACAGAGCCTCAAGCTGTCACCCTGGGTAGAGTGTCGTGGCATTACAGCTCACAGCAACCTCCAATTCCTGGGCTCAAGCGAGTCTCCTGCCTCCGCCTCCCAAGTAGCTGGGACTGCAGGCACCCGCCACAATGCCCAGCCATTTTTGTTTTGGTTGCAGCCGTCATTGTTGTTTGGCGGGCCCAGGCTGGATTCGAACCTGCCAGCTTAGGTATACATGGCTGGCGCCTTAGCCCACTGAGCCACAGGTGCCGAGCCTATGTGAGTTATCTTAAGAGCTTTGTCCTCTACCTCTGAGATTCCTTCTTCTGCATAATCTAATCTGTTATTTGATACTTTCTATTGCATATTTAAGTTCCCTAATTGACTGCTTCAGTTCCTTCAGCTCTGATATATCCTTTTTATATTCTTCATATCATTCATCTCTTAATTAATTCTGTTTTTGGATTTCCTTTTGGTTATTTTCCACTTTATCAGCAGTTTCCTTCGTTGTTTCCTTCATTTCCTTGATTATTTTCATCATCTGTATTCTAAATTCTCTTTCTTTCATTTCTAACATTTCCTTATAGGTGGAATCCTCTGTAATAGCTACCTCACAGTCCTTTGGCAGGGGGTTGCTCTGGACTGGTTTTTCATGATGCCAGAAGTTTTCTGCTAATTCTTCCTCATGAGTGATTTCTTTTATCTGTTTCCTTGCTCCAATTTTCCTTTCACTTCCTCCTGCTCTTTAAGTTGCCGTGCTTCTGGACTAGTGTTTCAATGAGTCCTTTTGGTACAGGACCAGAAGGATGAGAAGATTAAAGAGCAAAAAGGGAAAAAAAGAATAGAAAAATGAGAGGGGGTGGGTAGAAGCAACTATTGACAAAAAGAAGAGGAAAGGAGCAATATGGGCGTACAGTAGGGTACTTTGACCCATCCTTAAGAACCCCCAACATCTGAGAGTGCCAGGTTGGGTGGTTAGGTCAGCAGCTCTTTGCCAGCCTGTTTGGACACAGTACCCCACCTCCACCAAGTAGAGAGGAAAGACAAAAATGCAATAAATCAAACCAAAACATGCAAACCAAAAACTTTATGGGATAAAATCGGGGGAAAAACCAAATAATAGGGGTAGAAACATTAGCAAAAATGAAATTCTAATTGTTGAGAAAGGCAACAATGGAAAATTATATTTAAACTAGAATAATGAAGAAATAAAAATCTAGAGGGAAAATGTTGAAACTAAAAACAAAACAAAACCAAAAACTAAGGAGTGTATATATCTTGCTGAATATTATTAGGGCAATATATGATCTTCTGGGTTATGATATGTTAATCACGATGCTGATACACCTATACAAAATGGAGACTGGAGGCCTCTAATGATTTCTCAAACCCCACAGGGTGGAGGGCCTAAATCCTCCTCAGCCTGCTTAGAAGGCACCTTAAATTGCTAGCCTGGGCTAAGCAGAAGCTTTCCCAGGAAAGCACTTGTCCCTGGGATCACTCCTTAAGTAGCTATCCACTTACCCAGTGTGCCAAAACTGGTTTCACTCTTTGCCCCTGAGGGCTAAGGCTGCAAGGCATCTCAGTCCCCGACTTTAGGTTGCTTAGTCATTAGATTACTCACTCCGCCCAATGCTTGTTCTGTGACCCTGAGGGTGGAGCTTTCCGGGGCTTTTCTCCCACAGTGGCTCCACATGGCCCACAACCAAACACTGGTAGCTCCGTCTGGCTTGGTGGCTCAATCTGGGGCCTCAGACAACACTCAAAGACCTCTGCACTTTTGCCCAAGTTCTCCCAAGGTAGTTCAACTGAGTGCCAAGTCCAAAAAAACCCAAACAGCTTACAGGTAAGGACTTTCCAGTTTGCAATCTCACTGCTACTGTACTTACAACTGCCGGCGGGATTAGACCAAACAAACACATGCAACCACTTGTCAGTTCTCCATTGCTTTTGCCTTCCTCATGGGGTCCAGAAATCTCACATTGTCTCCCTGTGTCCCCAAAGAGATGTTTCTGGGCAGATCCCACCAGCCAGAGATGCCTGAAGTCTTCTCTCCCCAGTCTCACCGTGCCCAGTTGCAAGGAAGCTGTTACTCAGCCGCCATCTTGCTCCGGAACCTTCTTTCTTTTTTTTTTTTTTGAGACAGAGTCTCATTATGTCACCCTTGTTAGAGTGCCAAGGCGTCACAGCTCATAGCAACCTCAAACTCCTGGGTTCAAGCAATTCTCTTGCCTCAGCCACCCAAGTAGCTGGGACTACAGGCACCTGCCACAAAACCTGGATATTTTTTGTTGCAGTTGTCGTTGTTTAGATGGCCTGGGCCAGGTTCGAACCGCCAGCCTCAGTGATTGGTGCTGTAACCACCGTGCTAGGGGCACTGACCCTTTTTTTTTTTGAGACAGAGTATTACTATGTCACTCTTAGTAGAGTGCCATGGCGTTACAGCTCACAGCAACCTCAAACTCTTGGGGACAAGCAATTCTCTTGCCTCAGCCTCCCAAGTAGCTGGGACTACAAGCACCCAACACAACACCTGGCTTTTTTTTTTTTTTTGTAATTGTTTTAGTTGGCCCAGGGTGGGTTCAAACCCACCACCCTCGGTGTATGTGGCTGGCACCATAACCACTGCGCTACAGGTGCCAAACCTCAGTACCTTTTTAAGTCTCTTATTTTTTGAGTTTTTTGTTTTGTTTTTACTTTTTTCATTTGTTTCAAGAATGTGTATAATTGCATTGTTAAGTCTCTTTAAAAATTCTTCTCAGTTAATTCTAACATCAGAGTTATCTTGGTCTTGATGTCTTTTGTCTTTTCTCAAAAAGTTGTGATTTTTTTTTTTTTTGAGACAGAGCCTCAAGCTGTCATCCTGGATAGAGTGCAGTGTTATCGCAGCTCACAGCAACCTCCAACTCCTGGGCTCAAGCGAGTCTCCTGCCTCTGCCTCCCAAATAGCTGGGACTATAGTCGCCCTCCACAACGCCCAGCCATTTTTTGATTGCAGCTATCATTGTTGCTTGGCGGGCTCAGTCTGGATTTGAACCCGCCAGCTCAGGTGTACGTGGCTGGCGCCTTAGCCCATTGAACCACAGGCACCGAGCCTGTGATTTTTTTCTTTATCCTAGATATTTTGGGTATTATGTAATGAAACATTGGTTTCTGTTTATATTTTCTATTTTAGCAGGTAGCCATCCTATTTACGTTTAGCATGTGGGTCCTGGTCTACTTTCATGGTCTGTGATTTCAATAATAATTCCATTTTCGGGGCCCTTACAGAGCTATCACTTCATTTTTGTGCTTGGAGCCTTAATCATATGTTAAATTTTACATTAAGACAGATTTTGAAACTCAAGTTATAGTGTACTAGAATCACTATTGATACTGTCATCCCTCCTTTTTTTACCTTATTACCCTTTTGTACTTTCAATGCCATTTCTTTCTCACTTATTTCTCTCCTTTATTTCTGAGCACATTTATAGGAAAGGGGCACATAAATTAAAATTTCACTCATAAAATCTTATTGACACATGTCAAAAGAGAGGACCTTTTTATCTTAGTTCTTTCTAACCTCTATTTCAGGGCACATTTCCTGAAACCTTTTTTTTGAAATAGAGTCTGAAGCTGTCACCCTGGGTAGAGTGCTCTAGTGTCACAGCTCACAGCAACCTCAAACTCTTGGGCTTAGGCGATTCTCCTGCCTCAGCCTCCCAAGTAGCTGGGACTACAGGCGCCTGCCACAATGCCTGGTTGTTTTTGTTATTGTTGTTATTACAGTTGTCATTGTTGTTTTACTGGCCTGGGCTGGGTTTGAACCTGCCAGCCTCCATGTATGTAGCCAGCACCCTACCTACTGAGCTAGGGGCACCGCCACTAAAACATTTTTTTTTTTTGGCCACAGTTTAACGTATTTTAATAGCAAACTTACAGGAACAGCACAGAAGACCAACAACATTAAAAACATGTACTTGCATGTAGGACAACTCAATTAGAAAAGTATAGTGAATGGTTGGAATCTACTGTATGATAAAAATGCTACAAACACCATTTAGTTGCCGTCAATAAGAAATTTACTTGTTTTAAAAAAAATTCAAATGCTGGCATTGTCCAGAAAAATTTTAACAGGTTTATTTATAATTCTTATAAAGTTGAACTGCTGAAACTTGTTCACTGAAACATTTTGACTTGCATTAATGCTACACATCCCACGTTTTATATTAAAAATTCACAAAAAAATGAAAATGGAAAAACTGCCAATACCTGATTTTTGTTTATTCACAATCATATACTTAAGTATCTTTTGACCCCATAGTGGGGGGAAAATCTCATGTTCAGAGCTACCAATAATAGGAGGAAGAGAATTTTTTTTTTTTTGAGAATGAAATGTTTTCCCATCATAGTGGACTCTTAAGCATGTTCTCCATGTATGTGGTGTGCTAGCTAGATGTCTTTTGGCATAATTGTTGTATGTTTGGCATGGAAAGCACACAGGTTGTTGTCTTCAAAAAGGCCAACTAGATAGGCCTCATTTGCCTCCTGCAAAGCACCAATAGCTGCACTCTGGAAGCGCAGATCCGTCTTAAAGTCCTGAGCAATTTCTCGCACCAGACACTGGAAAGGAAGTTTGCAAATCAGAAGTTCAGTGGACTTCTGATAATGTCTTATTTCACGGAGTGCCACAGTACCAGGCCTGTGGCAATGAGGTTTCTTCACTCCTCCAGTAGAGGGCGCACTCTTGCGAGCAGCTTTTGTAGCCAGTTGCTTCCTGAGTGCTTCACCACAGGTGGATTTGCAGGCATTTTGCTTTGTATGAGCCATGGTATAAAGACTTCCTTACTTAGCCCCTTCTTCTTTGGCTGGAGCTCTGTGAGATAGAGGTGGTGCTGGCGTTAGACAATGGCGGCTGCGAACACCTAAAACACATTTTTATTTTCTTTGTATAGTTAATGTCTGATATGCAGATTATAATAGCTTTAAAAATAACTATAAATCTCCTTCTGGCCTTATTATTGTGATACTTGTTTTTTTTATTTTTTTTTTGTAGAGACAGAGTCTCACTTTATCTCCCTCACATCACACAGCTCACAGCAACCTCCAACTCCTGGACTTAGGCGATTCTCTTGCCTCAGCCTCCCAAGTAGCTGGGACTACAGGTGCCTGCCACAGTGCCCAGCTATTTTTCTGTTTTTGCAGTTCGGCCGAGGCAAGGTTTGAACCCACCACTTTCAGTATATGGGGCTGGCGCCCTACTCGATGAGCCACAGGAGCCGCCCATTATTGTGATACTTGGTTTCACTAAAATCATTTCTTCAAAAATGATGTGTAAACTAATCAGCACCTGAAATATATTTAATGTACTTGGTAGAGAGTGTAGCTTGTTTTTAAACTAAATCAACTGTGATGTTATTGTTATAGGACAGAGTCTTTACAAAATATAAATTTGAGCTGGTGAATAAAGCTTTGTTAATCATGGGATAGAGTTACTGTGTTTTGTTGAATAATTTTAGCAGGTATGTTTTGTGTAATATTAAGTGTAATATTTTTATTTTGCTGGCATATAATGTGGTCCCAGAGGTTTTTTAGAACTGCTTTATATTAAGAATTTATTTTCCTCTTTAGATTTCTTTTAATAGTTGATTTTTCTGCCCTCCTCAGGCTTTTAGTTTAGTGTATGTAAATAGATTTTTCAATATATACATGTTTCCCCATGCCACTCCACCAGTAGCAATGGTGTTAGGTTCAGATTAACAGGTGGACTCAGAAGAAAAAATAAACTTTACCAGGCACTAAGTTTACTTACCTGTAAGAAGTATATAGGACAAGAAACAGCACAGCTGGTGCAGCAACAGTGTAATGGAGCTATCATGATTTCAAGGC
Organism: Arctocebus calabarensis; assembly: GCA_963573935.1. Taxonomy (NCBI): domain Eukaryota; kingdom Metazoa; phylum Chordata; class Mammalia; order Primates; family Lorisidae; genus Arctocebus; species Arctocebus calabarensis. Next base: position 8,097 of record CAUYON010021835.1, on the reverse strand, counting down.
ACATTTTGTTTATATCCTAGGTGTTTCACGTTTGAACACAGCTGGGTGAGGAAGAACTACCTTAGTTCAGTGAAGCCATTATACCTGGTGTCTCTTAAGTTTTTATACCTTGTTCCTATTGTTGTAATGCAACAGCCCCCCAAAAGACCCAAGTCAGTCTCAGCCTTGGTTCCCACACGTCTCCAAAACTCCCACCCTTTGGGTTAATTCTGAGAACAGGTTTCTGACAAGGAAGTTCTCGTGGTTCCCTTGACTTCCTAGCCACGGTTAAAACAATGGTAAAAACGGTAAAAACTTACTCAAGCAGAGTTTCCCAAGCTACTGAGTCTCCTAAGCCAAGTTAGTTCTCAGGCCAACCGCTATGATGCAACCCCCTGTGCCAGCCCCCTGACTGTAGCCCCACCCCAAGCTAACCACCAGGATGTAACCCCCTGAGTCAACCACCTAACTATAACCCTGCCCTATAACCAGCCATGTTCCACTTTTGTACATCCTTGCTTTGCCACATCAGCACAAAAAGGGTATAAAAATCAGCCTATACTGCACTTTGGGGCCATTTGCCCTTTAGGGCAGCAGTCCACCTGTGCCGATGTAATAAATCACCACGTGATTTGGGCCATTTGCCCTTTGGGGCAGCGACTTGCCTGCACAGGTGTAAATAAATCATTACCTGATTTGTACCTAAAGTGGGATCCATGTTTTCTTATGGGTGGCCACAGTTATAACACTATTATCATCCAGTGGAGCAACATCTCAACCATAGTACATAAGCAATCTTGATAGTGAACCACAAGTCCTTGGTAACGTACATATTAACTTCTGCCAGATTCTCATTTGTCTTGGATTCAGTATGTTCCTGTAAATTCTAAGTTAAAATTATAAGGATGAGCCAGATGTGTGTCATATAACTATAATCCCTGCTGCTCAAGAGGCTGAGGTGGGAAGATCAGTTGAAATCAGGATTCGAGTCCAGCCTGGACAATGTATCGAAACCCTGTTTTTTGAGGAGACAGAAAGAAGAATTACAAAGATGATTTGGCCCAAGTGTCAAATCCTCAGATGTTCCAGAGGCAAAAGGAAACATCAGAAAACCAGCTGTTAGCCTTTTCAATTAAGGGCCTTTAAGCAGACTGCCAGCAAACTGTCCAATGATACAATTCTTTGTCCTCCTTGACTTATTTTTGTTTAGTATAATATCCAGACTTCTTAACTTTTTTATGGAAAATACATATACTCAAGTGAATAAAATAATACAACAAACGCAAGTGTTCATTACCTAGCTTCAAAAATTTATTTGTAGTTAATCTCATTTTACTCTTCCTAGCCACTTTTTCCTTTCCTATCATTTTGAAACAAATACCAAGCATAATATTTTATCAGTAGGCATTTCTGAAAGATAATTCTTAAATTAACCAATATCATAATTATAAGCATACTAACTTGGTAAATCAGTCTAGAAAATTGATTACATGCAGCTTTGACTTCTTTTTTTACTTCCTTTTGATGAGGACAGGAGTTACCTAGGACAGGTTGTTGCTTTGTGCTTTGCAATAGTCGTTGGTGATCATTGCCTTGTAAGGAGTTGCAAAATGGTGATATTCTGACTATAATTCCTTCCTCATTTGTGCCTGCATTACTTACAATAAAGAACAACTTTCCTTCTTCTATGTGGTTCCCCAGTGGTACAATTTGAATAGGAAAGCCAGGATAAATGCATTGTTTTATTTACCAATATCAGTATGAACTGTTGGACTTTAATATATTTGATACATTTCAATTTATTGTAGTTTTTGATCCATATATTGATGATGTCTTATCTTTGGTCTCTTCAATTGCACCATGGTTTGAATTAACATATGTTTGAATGAGTCAGGCTTCTGTTGTATTATACCTTCTAGCTTCACTTGTTTATGTTAGTTGCCTGATCCTCTTTTTCTCCCCCTGCTATAAAGTGATTTTATTAAATTGATTTGGACATACTGTAGGTCAAATAATATTTTCTGAACAATTATGGACTTTGCCTGATCCTTTTTTTTTTTTTTTTTGTAGAGACAGAGTCTCACTTTATCGCCCCCAGTAGAGTGCTGTGGCATCACACAGCTCACAGTAACCTCCAACTCCTGGGCTTAGGCGATTCTCCTGCCTCAGCCTCCCAAGTAGCTAGAACTACAGGCGCCCGCCACAACACCTGGCTATTTTTTTTGTTGCAGTTCAGCTGGGGCTGGGTTTGAACCGGCCACCCTCGGCTCCCTGCCCACTGAGCCACAGGTGCCGCCCTATTTTGTACTTTTTTTTTTTTGAGACAGAGCCTCAAGCTGTCACCCTGGATAAGAGTGCTGTGGCCTCACAGCAACCTCCAATTCCTGGGCTCAAGCAAGTCTCTTGCCTCCACCTCCCAAGTAACTGGGACTATAGGCGCCCACCACACCACCCGGCCATTTTTTGGTTGCAGCCATCATTGTTGTTTGGCCGGCCCAGGCTGGATTCAAACCCCCCAGCTCAGGTGTACATGGCTGGCGCCTTAGCCCGCTGAGCCACAGGTGCCGAGCCCCTATTTTGTACTTTTTAAAAGCTATTATTCAAGTGTTTTTAAAAATTAATTTAGTTTAGCACTTAAAACTTACCTGTTTTCAAAAGTTCATAGGTACAACTTTGACTGATGAATCTAAAGATCTGGATTCTTTTGTTGTTTTGTTTTTATAATTAAAGAGGTTTATTCTGAACTGCAAGTGTGTGACTATGGCCCCAGGCATATAACCTTAAGAGGTCCTGAGAAAATAACCTGAGATCTGGGTTCTAATCCTAAATCTTGGCTTTTTCTGCACCCTACAGTTCACATAACTAAGTGGAAAAACTGCTAACCGGCTCAGCACCTGTGGCTCAAGCAGCTGAGGCACCAGCCATGTACACCTGAGCTGGCGGGTTCGAATCCAGCCTGGCTCGCCAAACAACAATGACAGCTGCAACCAAAAAATAGCCGGACGTTGTGGCGCCTATAGTCCCAGCTACTTGGAAGGCAGAGGCAAGAAACTTGCTTGAGCCCAGGAATTGGAGGTTGCTGTGAGCTGTGATGCCACTGCACTCTATCCAGGGTGACAGCTTGAGACTGTCTCAAAAAAGAAAAAAGAAAAAACTGCTAACCACTGGACTTAGGGAGAAACTGTAGCAAATCTATACTTCCTGTTACAAGATTTGTCTCTTAAGTTGCTGACCAAAACCTTTTTGTTTTTATTAAAGTTAAGAAAGAAGAAAAGAAAAGGCATAAGTCATCATCATCTTCTTCATCTTCATCCAGTGACTCAGATAGCTCAAGCGATTCTCAGTCTTCTGATTCTTCAGATTCTGAAAGTGCTTCTGAAGAGAAATCAAAAAAAAGAAAAAAGAAACATAGGAAAAATTCCCGAAAACACAAGAAAGAAAAGAAGAAGCGAAAGAAAAGCAAGAAAAGGTCTTAATTTTACTTTATAATGCTAACTTTATATTTTGATTCCCTTTTGTTTATAGATAAATCTGTTGGGATTTTGGATCAATTATATGGGAAGATTAAAAATGGGCTCAGCGCCTGTGGCTCAACGGGCTAAGGCACCAGCCCCATACACCTGAGCTGCCGGGTTCGAATCCAGCCGGGCCCACCAAACGACGATGACGGCTGAAACCAAAAAATGGCCAGGCGTTGTGGCGGATGCCTATAGAACCAGCTACTTGGGAGGAGGAGGCAAGAGACTCGCTTGAGCCCAGGAATTGGAGGTTGCTGTGAGCTATGATGTCACGGCACTCTATCCAGGGTGACAGCTTGAGGTTCTGTCTCAAAAAAAGAAAAAAAAAATGTTTTAGAGCATGCAGCATCACAAGACCATTTGATACTGTATAGTATGTAGATTAAATATGGTGTATTCATTTCTTTCCTTTTCCTCAAACCTGCCTCAAGAAAGAATATTTCCTTTTTTTTAACAAAATCTATCAGTTCATTTTTTGTACACTCAGTGACATGATTCTTCTGGTTTTATAGGTTTATGTTTTTATGGTAGGATTGTGGGATTGGTAAAAAATTACAGGGAGCCACCAATTTCTTTCCTTATTTTTGGGAGCAGTAGCCTTTGCTCGTACGACAGCATAAGAGTAGAAAGCAGGTGATGTCCAAATATTTACTTTCTTTTCTGTTTCTTTGAAATAATTTGTTTGTACTAAAACTTACCTTTATATCCCTATTTCCTCAGATTTACCTCTTTTGTAAAGCATTTTAAATTTATTAGAGTGCATTACTCACAGTTTCCTTTCTTTTTCTTTCTTTTCCTTTCTCTTATCTCTTTATCTTATCTCTTATCTCCTTATCTCTTATGTAAAGCATGTTTACAAGAGTTTCATAGTGTGGATCTGTTTTATAGGAAAATATCTTTTGAGAATGTGATAACAGAAACATTTTGTTTTGGTGGCTAGTTGGAGTTTTCCTCCATGTGATTACATCTTTGGGTAGGACAAGATGATGTATATATTGTGATAATGTAGGAAAGAAATATTAACAATTAGAAATTCTGGGTAGCTGTGTACTAACCAAATGTAACTTATTTTGTATGTTTCTGTTTGTTAAGTGCATCAAGTGAAAGTGAGGCTGAAAATCTTGAAGCACAACCCCAGTCTACTGTCCGTCCAGAAGAGATCCCCCCTATACCTGAAAATAGGTTCCTAATGAGAAAAAGTCCTCCCAAAGCTGATGAAAAGGAAAGGAAAAACAGAGAACGAGAGAGAGAAAGAGAGTGGTATGTGAATATGTGTATTTTGTTAGAGCGTCCTATATGCTTTATCATAGGTAGAACTTTTCTTTTTCAGAAGTTCTAACTTATTTCAGACAAGATTTAATTGGTAACCTTTGTCTCAAGATGGAAATTTTTAATCTCCAGGTGTGGTGGCTCACGCCTATAGTCCTCCCACCCAGGGACACTGAGATGGATGGATTGCTCAAGCTCAGGAGTTCAAGAGCAAGACCCCATCTCTACTGAAAATAGAAAAATTAACCAGGTGTTTTGGTGGGCGCCTGTAGTCCCAGCTACTTGGGAGGCTGAGGCAAGATGATCATTTGCGCGCAAGAGACTGAGGATGCTGTGAGCTGTGATAATAACGCCGCAGCACTCTACTCAGGGCAACAAAGTAGGACTGTGTCTCCAAAGAAAGAAAAAGGAAATCTTTTTATTTTTTTCTTTTAGAGACAGTCTCACTTTGTCACCCTCAGTAGAGTGCGTGGTGTCATAGCTCACAGCAACCTCCAGGCCTTGGGCTTAAGTGATCCTCTTCCCTCAGCCTCCCGAGTAGCTGGGACTACAGTGCCCCCCACAATGCCTGGCTATTTTTTTTGTTGCAGGTAGGCTGAGGCTGGGTTTGAAAACCTGCCACACTCAGTATATGGGGCTGGTACCCTACCCACTGAGCCACAGGTGCTGCCTCCAAAATAAATCTTTTTTATAGTCTGTTGTTTGTAAAACTTCTTTTGGCTAATCACATCACTAGAAACCGACTTAAATTATAAGCAGATCTTAAAATAAGGTTACTTTTTTAAAATAATAAGCACTATTGCAAAAAGCATGTTAAAGTCACATTTCAAACCAAGAATAAAATAGTGCTTAACCAGTAAAACAAGATAGTATTTGACTGTTATTTTTGTATACATTAATTTTCTAAGCAAGTTAGAACTTTGATTTTTCAATAGGAAAAAATGCTTTTTTCCTTATCCAATATACAATATTGTAGTAATTAAAATTGATACTATGTTTGAATCTTTGGAAAATTTTTCTGCATCAATCCACACTATTATCAGTAGTATTAATGAGTCTTTATAAATTGTTTTAATAATTGTATCCAAAAGTAGAAAAAAGATTGAAGATTTTCTCTTAGCTACAATCAGAAATATTTTGGGAAGTAATAAAATTTTGAATAATCCCCCTATGCTTTCATAATACAATAAAAATACAAAAATGGAGATATGCACAGTGGCTTACACCTGTAATTCTAGCATTTTGGGAGGTCCAGGCAGGAGGATTGCTTCAGATCAGGAGTTCAAGACCAGCCTGGGCAATAGTGATACCCCATCACTACAAAAACTTAAAAAAATTAGTCAAGCATGATGCTGTGTGCTTAAAATTCCAGCTACCTCAGAGGCAGAAGTGGGAAATTCACTAGAGCTCAGGCATTTTTGGTTGCAGTGAGCTATGATGATGCTACTGTACTCTCGTCTGGGAACAGAGAGAGAGCCTATCTTGAATGAATGATTTGAAACTTAGATTAATTTTGATGAGTTAGATTGAGTTTATTTTTCCACTATTATCTGAAAGGATGTTTCTAAGGAAATAAAGATTAAAGAAATATTTGAATTTACTTAGAATGAACTTTACAGATATATCACTTACATGAATGTTGTCAGTGTGATATGCCTTACTGGAAAATACGATGTCCATTGCATGCATGATATGAATGTTCAACTAATTCACCAGTTTGTCTCTTTTTAATGCACATTGCTTAACATTTCTCAACATTTCTCTACAGTTTCCAGCAAACGACTCCTTATAAGAAGGCACTTCAGAATAAGATAGTTTCAAAATTGTTCTCTCAACATGTAGCCCCTTCTGAACTCTTCTATGTTAATTGCCCCTAACACTATCAAATTAGTTTCATCTTTATTTTTTATTTTTTATTATTATTATTATTTTTTTTAGAGACAGAGTCTCACTTGTCACCCTCAGTAGAGTGCTGTGACATCACAGCTTATAGCAACCTCCAACTCCTGGGCTTAGGCAATTCTCTTGCCTCACCCTCCCAAGTAGCTGGGACTACAGGCACCTATCACAGTGCCCAGCTATTTTTTGTTGCAGTTTGGCCGGGGCTGGGTTTGAACCCACTACCCTTGGTACATGGGGCCAGCGCCCTACTCACTGAACCACAGGCATCGCCCTTTATCTTTTTTTTTTTTTGAGACAGTCCACTTTGTTACCCTCAGTAGAGTGCCATGGTGTCACAGCTCACAGCAACCTCAAATTCTTGAGCTTAAGTGATTCCCTTCCCTCAGCCTCCCAAGTAGTTGGGACTACGGTACCTGTCACAATGCCCAGGTATTTTTAGGGACAAGGTCTCTTTCTGGCTCAGGCTGGTCTCAAATTCATAAGCTGAGGCAATTTATCCACTGTGGCCTTTCAGAGTGCTAGAATTATAAGCATGAGCCACCATGGCTGGCCTATTTTCTTTCTTTCTCTTTTTTTCCTGATTATTTTTTGCTTTTTTTTTTTTTTTTTTTTTTTTTTTTTTTGAGACAGAGTCTCGAGCTGTCACCCTGGATAGAGTGCTTTGGCGTCACAGCTCACAGCAACCTCCAGTTTCTGGGATCAAGCGAGTCTTCTGCCTCTGCCTCCCAAGTAGCTAGGATTATAGGCACCGCCACAATGCCTGGCCATTTTTTGGTTGCAGCCATCATTATTGTTGTTTGGTGGGCCCGGGCTAGATTCGAACCCGACGGCTCAGGTGTACGTGGCTGGTGCCTTAGCCCGTTGAGCCACAGGCACCGAGCCGATTTTTTGCTTTTATTCAAAGTAAATTGGCAAGCCCCTGAAAATTTTTAAGCATGATCTGACTTAAATTTTAGCCACGTCATTTTGCCTACGTTATTTTTTTATTATTATTATTTTTTATTAAATTTTAACTTTGTACATTGATGCATTTATGGGGTTCAGGGTTCTACTTTCATATATTATGTGAAATGCTTACATTGAATTAACACATCCATCACAATTATACTCAATTCTTAATAGTTTTGAAATGTACCATTGCATCATGCACATTAGATGAGGTCCTCCCAAATATCCTCCCTCCTCCCATATTCTTCCTCCCCTCTCTCTCTCCTCTTCCCTTCTCTCCTCTCTGGACTATAGTTATGCTTTGCCATCCATATGAGTGTGTAGGTGATTATATGTTGATTTCATAGTAGTATTGAGTACATTGGATACTTTTTTTCCCCATTCTTGAGATACTTTACTAAGAAGAATATGTTCCAGCTGTATCCAGGTAAACATAAAACATGTGAAGTCTCTATCCTTTTTATGGCTGTATAGTGTTTCA